>AWWV01010315.1:0-230436 GCA_001974805.1 Corchorus capsularis
GAAGTTACCCAGTGGCTTGTTCTTGGTCAAGACACTAAAGATTTTGAAATTAGAGGGTGAGGTTACGGTTGATCTTGGTGGCCCAATTTCTCTTCCAAGCCTCAAGATTTTACATCTTCGCTCGGTAAATTATGCAAATGATGAATCTTTTCGCTCGCTTTTATCTGCTTGTGTGGTGCTCCAGGAGTTAGTTGTAGACTTACGTCACAACATGAATCTCTACATTTCTTCACCTACATTGGAGAGCTTGTCTTTGACATGTGAACATTTGCAAGACAAAGTTGAGATAGATGCCCCAGCTCTGGAGCAACTCAAACTCAAAGCCTTTGTTATTCTAAGTATATATGTTAAACATTTGTCTTACTTAATTAAAGCAGATATCCATGTTGGATCAATATTTGGTGGAAGTGAAACCCGGCTTTTGCAAGCACTCTCTAATGTCAGATGTCTTCAGCTTTACTCGAATAACTTCAATTTATCGGTAAGATACATTAACTACTTTAACTGTTTGGGTCCATTCAAAAATTTTAATTCCATTGAAGTTTACAAGTCCATAACATGAACCTTTTTTTTTCCCTCTCTTCACTCTTCAGGTAGCTTCTTTTCCATCGTTTGCTAATTTAACCCGACTGAAGCTATCTATTGCAAAGTGGAATGTAGTACTAGCATCGCTCCTCCTTGAAAATTCTAATAAGCTAGAGACTTTGGAATGTTTGTACTAAAGAGGTTAGTTTATAAATATGTATTATATATATATATATATATACATGATTGGATTTTTATTATACTAATAATTTGACCAAATTCGGTTGTCTCCCTAACCTTAGCTAATGTGCATGAGTTGTGCTGTCTTTCTGTCTCCAGATGTTCAATAATAAAATTTTAAAACGGTATTGTTGGACACAGCCAAATGAAGTCCCTTTATGTCTCTTGTCATGCTTAACAAGAGTATGTTTCAGAGATGTTAAAGGTTTAGAAGATGAATTGAAAATGGTTGAGTACTTTTTAAACAATGCAAGAGTGTTGAGGACTATGGAAATATGCACCGCATCAGATTTGTCTTCAGATTCAACGAAGCTTTGCATTCTCAAGAAATTGTCTATGATGTCAAGGTGCTCAGAGACTTGTCAACTCTTATTCAATTGAAGGTATTATCTCTTGCTAAAAGTACATATTGGTGAAGTAATATAGTTCAATGCCATTTATAAATAGTTTGCAAAAGTCAGAAACACTAATGAAGCTTCATTGCTTAATCTACTTCTATAAACTATTATTTGGCTATCTTAAAATTGGAAGTGTAGTTCAAGTGCTTACATTTTAAATATTCCTAACAGGCTTCAAAAACACAAATACTTGGGTTTTCCTATGGTTTTTGGTCGAGTTACTAAGAATACCTCTGTCTTTCTGCTTGAAAAAGCAAAGGCTAAGCTTGATGCCTGGTACAATCACTTCCTTTCTTATGCTGGGAAACTAACACTGGTGAACTCTGTGTTTCCTTTCTCCTCCAGATATACACTAGCAGTGGGCTTCAACGGCGTTGGAAAAAGCCTGCGCACATCCCTAAGTGCTTTTTGTCAAGTCTAACAAGAGTACATTTGAAGGGAATTGAAGGTTTGCAAGCTGAACTGAAAATGGTGGAGTACATTTTAAAGAAAGCTAGACTGTTGAAGACAATGGAAATCCGCACTAATGAAATGTCTTCGGATTTAAAGGATTTGGTTATCAAACAATTATCAGCATTGCCAAGGTGCTCGAAGACTTGTCAACTCTCATTTACTTGAGGTACAATTTATTGTGTTTCTCTAAACTCTTTTAAGACTCATCGCCCAAAAAAAAAAAACACTCCTTCAAGGCTTTGAAAATTTTAAAAAATTTGCATGATTGGATAATCTTAGTGTTTACTAGTGTTGGCTCAAATATTTGTTCCTTGATTCTCTGTTCTTACTGATGTGAATGTTTGATGGAAAAAGATTTTGAATTAAATCTTTGTATTTTGTTCTGTTCACCAAAAAAAACAACGGTAGAGCAAAAACGATGTCAATACAAAAAAAAGACCAACCCAATTTTTACAAGTAACTCCAACAGTTTCCTGTGTTTGCATCGATGGTAATAAGTTTCCTTCATTAATTAATTCTATTCATTTCATATTCTTGAATCTCGACGGTTTTTCTTTCCTGGGATGAATCATGAATCATATCCCTAATTAAGTGCCTCGATTTCTTCTCCTGAAATAGTAACAGTCGGAGAGCGATTGAGCTTCCTATTATCCACTACTATGCCCATGGTTTAAAAGGAAGGAAGCACAATGGTTAGAGTAAAAGTTTCTAAACCTCCATTCATCTACGATTTCAATCCCAACCCAAGTTTCAGAAATACCTACTATCGATTGCCCTCATGGCCAATTCACCCACAAGCTTAAGCTCAAAACGCTTCAAATCAGACCAAGAAGAAGAAGGAAGCTCTGTTGACAGAATCAGCAATTTGCCTGATGCTCTAATCCATCGAATACTATCATTTCTTCCAACTAAGATGGTTGTGGCCACCTCACTTCTGTCATAACGATGGGTTTCGCTCTGGACTTCAGTTCCTACACTTGATTTTAAAGAACCCAGTCTTTGCTTTTTCTCTCAAAAAGCTAAGACGAAATTCATGCAATTTGTTTATAACACTTTGCTACATTACGAATCTGGTTCAGTTGAAACATTCCGTCTCCATTGCAACTCAACTTATGGTACCTCGTGCATTAATCCATGGATTTCCTTTGCCGTCGTTGGCCGTGGCCTATATATGCAAGAAGTGGATGTTAAGGTCGACAGATCAGACGAAAGGAACTTGTTCAAGATACCCAGTTGCTTGTTCTTGGTCAAGACGCTAAAGATTTTGAAATTAGAAGGTGCTTGCATTACGGTCAATCTTCCTGGCCCAGTACTCTCTTTTCCATGCCTCGAGATTTTACATCTTCGCTCGGTGAACTATGTAAATGATGAATCGATTCGCTGGATTTTATCTGGTTGTTTGGTTCTCCAGGAATTGGTTATATTGGAACGTAACAAGTTGAATTTCAACATTTCTTCGTCTACATTGGAAACCTTGTCTTTGACCACATTCAATCACCGTGTGCAACGTGAATTTGAGATTGATGCCCCTGCTCTAAAGAAACTCAAGATTGGAAATTTGGGTCCTTCATTACAAATCTATGTTGTTAAACATTTCCCTTGCTTAATCACTGCAAATGTTCTTCATCTATTAGGTCTTGGCGGAACCCAGTTTCTTACAGCAATCTCCAATGTCGACTGTCTTCGGGTTAGTAAATTGACTGACCTTGAATCGGTAAGACTCACTAACTATTTTTAAGCTTTTTAACCATTCGAATATTTTAATTCAATTTAAATTTTAGTATTTGTCAATGACTCGATATTGGTACTTAATTAACTAATATAATACTATTAATTTATCCTCTCTTCTCTTTCAGCCGGTTGATTCATTTCCTTCCTTTGTTAATTTAACCCGATTGGAGTTGCCATATACTGCAGACTGGGAATTAGTATCGCTCTTCCTTCAAAATTCTAATAAACTAGAAACTTTGGAAGTTTGCACTAAAGAGGTCAGTTTATAGATAAATAAATGTATTATAGACATAATTATATTGGATTATTATTATATATTGAAATTGGCCGAATTTTAAGTCTCTCTCTAACCTTTACTAATTTGCTTTAGTTATGTTGTCTTTTTTATCCAGATGTTCACTAAAATTATAAATGGTGTACTTGTAAAGCACATTTGGACAGAGCCAAAACAAGTCCCTTTATGCTTCTTGTCATGTCTAAAGAGAGTATGTGTCAAATATGTTGAGGGTTTAGAAGATGAATTGAAAATGGTTGAGTACTTTTTAAACAATGCAAGAGTGTTGAGGACTATGGAAATATGCACCAATTCATATTTGTCTTCAGATTCAAAGCATTGCATTTTCGAGAAATTGTCAATGATGTCAAAGTGCTCGGAGACTTGTGAACTCTTATTCAATTGAAGGTATATGCAAAAACTATTACATATTATTTTATTTGGCTATAGTAAAATTGAAAGTGCTAGTATCATGAGTTAAAAAATTTTCAATGTTTTTCAAATGCATTCATAAACATATAGCCAAATGTCAAATCATTAGGAAAAATATAGCAAAGTAGTATTTCTCATATTCTTCATTCCTCTGTTTTGTAGGCAATCTTTCATCGCCCATGTGCTTCAATGGGACAGCCTCACTTCCTTCACTGACTTGGACGTGGGTGTAAATAGTTTTGTATATATATATATATATATATATAAATAACGAAAAAAAAATTAAATGTTTCTCTTATCTTTGATCTACTAGATTAGAACCCCGTCGTGGGGATGAAAAATAATTCGAAAAATTATTGTTCTGAAATTTCTTATGATTTTCACAAAATTTAGGATATAAATTATTATATTTAATAATTTTCGGCGGTTATGAAAAATCATTATTGAGAAATAATTATTAGTAATTGTGATCTATTTTATAAACCTTGATGCACTTTAAAAGGAGAACAGAAATGAGAATGAGTTGGGCTAAAACTGATGCAACCTACTGATAAATTGTCCAATTGGCCTTGGATAGGCCCATTTTATGTAACCCAAAAATTATTCTTGGAAGATTTACCACCGGTAGCCGGTAGGGTTGCCGTCAATACCAAAAAACACCCCTTTCTTCTCCAGAAATATTAACAGTGGAGACCGATAATTTAATATGCTTTTCTAAACCACTATTCATCGACTATTTCGATCCCAAGCCAAGTTTATCAGAGAAAAACTGCTACGATTTCCATCGGTTGCCAATGCCATCATGGCCGATTCACCTGATCATTCAACAGGTCCAAGCTCAAAACGCTTCAAATCATCATCGGTTGACAGAATCAGCAATTTGCCAGATGCTTTAATCCACCGGATATTGTCATTTCTTCCTACTAAGATTGTTGTGGCCACCTCTCTTCTGTCAAAACGATGGGTTTCGCTCTGGACTTCAGTTCCTACTCTTGATTTTCAGGACTCGTATAGTTGCAGATCCTGTCCAGAAGCAAAGGTGAAGTTCATGCAATTTGTTTATAATGCTTTGCTGCTTAACAAATCCGGTTCGATTGAGACATTCCGTCTCCATTGCAACCTATCTTATGGTCTCTCGTGCGTTAATAAATGGATTTATTTTGCTGTCGACCGTGCCCTGCATCTGCAAGAAGCCGATATTGCTGTCTCTAACGGAGACGAAGAGAGCTTGTTGAAGTTACCCAGTGACCTCTTCTTGATGAAGACACTAAAGATCTTGAAATTAGAGGGCGACATTACGGTTGATCTTCGTGGCCCAATTTCTCTGCCAAGCCTCAAGATTTTACATCTTCGCTTGGTTAACTATGCAAATGATCACTCTTTTCGCAGGCTTTTATCTGGTTGTGTGGTGCTCCAGGAGTTGGTTCTAGTCTCACGTAATGAAATGAATCTCTACATTTCTTCACCTACATTGGAGAGCTTGTCCTTGACGCATAAAGTTAGCCTTTGGCGACACAAAGTTCGGATAGATGCCCCAGCTCTGAAGCAACTGTTAGCAGAACGTGTTTAATTATTTGGAGTCATTTTAGGAGTTTGTTATTTGTTATTTACATCATGGCAGTTATTAGATATTTGAGTCATGATTTAGTGGAGTCTTGTTAGTGGAGTCATGATTTGGTTGTTATCAATCATGTGATCATGTTGCAAAAATTTATGAAGTTTGAGTTCTATTTAAACTCTAACCTAGCAGAAGTCATGTATCAGTTTTTCTTTTCAACGTTATTATATCAGAAAAGTCTTTTTCTTCTCCCTTCATTTTCTTTGTCTGCCATTGTTTTAGTTTTCATTTGGTATCCGAGCTTGGTTCGAAAATCCCTTTCAAAATGGCCACACATGATAATTTTGTCCAACCGTCGATCCCTCGCTTTGATGGGCATCACTATGATCATTGGAGTATGTTAATGGAGAATTTCCTAAGGTCCAAGGAGTACTGGACCGTAGTTGAAACAGGAGTTCCAGAGCTAGCTGCTGCTGCAACAGATGCACAAAAGGTTGAAGCCGACAGCTTGAGGTTGAAAGATTTAAAAGCCAAGAATTATCTCTTTCAAGCCATTGATCGAGTTTTGCTTGAAACTATCTTGCACAAGGAGACATCAAAGCAGATATGGGATTCTTTGAAGAAGAAATACCAGGGGAATGCTAGAGCCAGGAGGCAGCTGTTACAAAGTCTCAGGGGTGAGTTCGAGACTTTGCAAATGAAGCCAGATGAATCGGTTTCAGATTACTTCTCCAGGACGATGGCGGTTACAAACAAGCTTAGAATCCATGGTGACAGTGTTGCAGATATCAAGATCATTGAAAAGGTGTTGAGATCATTGACAACAAAATTCAATTTTGTTGTTGCAGCCATAGAGGAGTCACATGATCTGGATGAGATGACAGTTGATGAATTGCAGAACTCATTGCAGATTCATGAGCAGAAGATCAGAAGGCAAGAGAACGAGGAACAACTGCTGCAGACTCAAACACAGGCTTTACAAGTCTCAACTGAACCAGGAGCATCAGATAAAAGCAAGGGTCACGGGAAAGGGAAAAGCAGCAAGGATCATGAAGGAGACAGAAAAGGGTCATGGGAAAAGCAGAAAGGTGCTGGCAACAAAGGAAAATCCAAAGCACACATTGAGTGCCTTCGGTGCCATAAACGTGGTCATTACAAGTCGGAATGCAGAACCAATCTAAGCAAAGGAGGGGAGAGGTCCAATTACATTGAGCAGGAAGAGAAGGAAGCTGAGATTTCTTTGTTGATGGTGTGCCATACCAAAGAAGAAAGTGCCAAGAATATGTGGTACTTAGACACTGGTTGCAGCAATCATATGTCTGGGGATAAGAAAGCTTTCGCTGAGCTTGATGAAACTTTTACTGATACGGTAAAGTTTGGAGATGATTCAACTGTAGAAGTGAAAGGGAAAGGTAATGTTAGAATTCAGACAAATTCAGGCCAGGTACAATCTATCCTAAATGTCTTGTATGTGCCTAATTTGAAAACTAATTTGCTCAGTATTGGACAACTGCAAGAGAAGGGATATGAAATTGTGATTAAAAATGGAGTTTGCCAGGTGAAAGATGCTAAACTTGGATTGATTGTACAGGCAAAAATGACAAGCAACAGGATGTTTCCTGTTTATTTGCAGAATTCAATTTTTAATGTCTGGCAGCTGAACAAGGTGATTTGGCTTGGTTGTGGCATTACCGATTTGGGCATCTGTATTTTGGAGGCTTGCAGCAATTGCAAAGGCATGATATGGTTAGAGGTCTTCCCAAATTTGAGCAGCCTTCAGAAGTTTGTGAAGAGTGTGTTCTCAGCAAGCAACATAGAGATGCATTTCCAAAGGGGAAGGCTTGGAGAGCTCAACATGTATTGGAATTGGTTCACACAGATCTTTGTGGGCCAATTACTCCAACATCTAATGGAGGTAAAAACTACTTTATAACCTTCATTGATGATTATAGTAGAAAGACTTGGGTTTACTTCTTGCAGTTTAAATCTGAAGCCTTTGAGATGTTTAAGAAATTCAAGCAATTGGTGGAGAAGGAATCTGGCAAGTACATCAAAATGTTAAGATCAGATCGAGGAGGAGAATTCACCTCGGATGAATTTGTAACTTTCTGTTGAGAATGCAGGTATTAAAACGCAGATGACAGCTCCTCACACCCCACAACAAAATGGGGTATGTGAAAGAAAGAACAGAACCATTCTTGACATGGTTAGGAGCATTTTGAGGAGGAGTTCTATGCCAAGAACTTTTTGGCCAGAAGCTGTGGCATGGAGTACTCATGTATTGAATAGAAGTCCTTCTCGAGCTCTTAACAGCACTCCTGAAGAAGCATGGAGTGGAGTGAGGCCTGCAGTGCATTATTTCAGGGTTTTTGGATGCATAGCTTATGCGCACGTGCCAGACCAGAAAAGGAAAAAGTTAGATGACAAAGGTGAGAAATGTGTTTTGTTGGGTGTTAGTGAAGAATCCAAAGCTTATAAGTTGTACAATCCTACAACAAAGAAGCTGATTATTAGCAGAGATGTGGTGTTCAATGAAAATGAGTTTTGGCCATGGGATTCACCAAGGGAGATGTCAAAGACAGCAAGTATTCTTGATGATGAAGTTGATGAAGTAGTTGTTCAACCAGTTGTATCTCAACAGCAAATGCAGCAAGAAATTGGTGTTTCCACCAGACCTCAACGTATCAAAAGGCGTTCTACTCTGCTAGAAGGTTTTGAGGTAACCGGTCTTCCTAATTTTGATTCTGATCATGTTTCACAGCTTGCTTTATTTGCAGACTGTGATCCAGTCTTATTTGAGGAAGCTGTGAAAGAAGCAAAGTGGCAAAAGGCGATGGCTGAGGAGATAAAGGCCATTGAAAAATAACACCTGGGAACTTGTTGATTTGCCTGAAGGAGAGAAAGCTATTGGGGTTAAATGGGTTTATAAAACCAAAGTTAAACCCAATGGAGAGGTGGATAAATACAAAGCCCGCCTAGTTGTGAAGGGTTACAAACAAGAATATGGAGTTGATTACACTGAAGTCTTTGCACCAGTAGCAAGATTGGATACTGTTCGAATGGTGATCGCCTTGGCAGCTCAGAATTCTTGGTCAATTTATCAACTTGATGTCAAATCAGCATTTCTACATGGAGAGCTTAAAGAGCAGGTATTTGTAGAACAACCTTCTGGCTTTATTAAGTATGGTGATGAGCATAAAGTTTATAGACTTAGAAAGGCTCTTTATGGTTTAAAGCAAGCCCCTAGAGCTTGGTATAGCAGAATTGATTCATATTTTGTGAAGGAAGGTTTTCTGAAATGTCCTTATGAGCATACTCTTTATGTGAAGCATGATGGTGATAAGATGATGATTATATGTTTGTATGTTGATGATTTATTGTTCACTGGAAACAATTTAGAGATGTTGAGCAGTTTTAAGCAGTCCATGGAGAAGGAATTTGATATGACAGATTTGGGGATGCTTCATCACTTTCTTGGTTTGGAGATTACTCAATCAGAGGAAGGCATTTTTGTTTGCCAAAAGAAATATGTTAATGAGGTGCTGGACAGATTTCAGATGGGAGATTGTAATTGTGCCACAACACCAATGGAGCAAAGTTTGAAGCTGGTGAAGAATCCAGGTGGGGAATATGTTAACAGTTCGTTGTTCAAGCAGATGGTGGGAAGTTTAATGTATCTTACAGCTTCAAGGCCAGACATAATGCATAGTGTTGGCATCATAAGCAGATTTATGGAGAAGCCTATGCAGCAGCATCTACTTGCAGCCAAAAGAATTTTGCGTTATTTAAAAGGAACACCTGACTTAGGTTTGTTTTACAGAAAAAGAGATCAAGGTGAGTTGACTGGATTTGTTGATAGTGATTTTGCTGGAGATTTGGAGGATAGGAAAAGTACTACAGGATATGTTTTCAAATTGGGTTCTGCTGCAATTGCTTGGAGTTCCAAAAAGCAGCCCATAGTCACTCTTTCTTCCACCGAAGCAGAGTATGTAGCAGCAACTTCAGGTGCCTGTCAAGCTGTTTGGATGCGGAGGACACTTGCAGAGATGAAAATGGAGATGAGAGGAGCCACCAGAATGTTTTGTGACAACAGCTCAGCTATTAAACTCTCCAAAAATCCTGTGTTCCATGGCAGAACCAAGCATATTCATGTGAGGTTCCATTTTTTGAGAGAGTTGGTTGAAAAAGGAGAAATTGAGTTAAGCTACTGCAGAACTGAAGACCAGGCAGCAGATATCTTCACAAAACCCCTCAAGGCAGCATCATTCTTCAAGTTAAGGAGTTTGATTGGAGTTTGCAGCAAGGCAGATTTGGCATGAAGGGGGGGTTCAATTATTCTTTAATCTGAACTTGCTTTGTTCAGTTTAAGGGAGGGAATGTTAGCAGAACGTGTTTAATTATTTGGAGTCATTTTAGGAGTTTGTTATTTGTTATTTACATCATGGCAGTTATTAGATATTTGAGTCATGATTTAGTGGAGTCTTGTTAGTGGAGTCATGATTTGGTTGTTATCAATCATGTGATCATGTTGCAAAAATTTAGGAAGTTTGAGTTCTATTTAAACTCTAACCTAGCAGAAGTCATGTATCAGTTTTTCTTTTCAACGTTATTATATCAAAAAAGTCTTTTTCTTCTTCCTTCATTTTCTTTGTCTGCCATTGTTTTAGTTTTCAGCAACTCATTCTGGAAGCCCTTATGATGCTAAATGTATATTTTAAGCCTTTGTCCTCCTTAATTAAAGCAGATATCCGTGCTTTATTAGTATTTGGTGGAACCTCGCTTTGCCGAGCACTCTCCAATGTCAAGTGTCTTCAGTTTAACACGATTCACACCTTGGAACTGGTAGTATCGGTAAGATACATTAACTACTTTAACTGTTTGGGTCCATTCAAAAGTTTTAATTCAATTGAAGTTTACAAGTCCATAACTTGAACCTTAATCTAACAAATCTTTGATTTTGATCCTCTTTTCACTCTTCAGGCAGCTTCTTTTCCATCGTTTGCTAATTTAACCCGACTGAAGCTATCTATTGCAAAGTGGGATGTAGTATCACTCTTCCTTCAAAATTCTAATAAGCTAGAAACTTTGGAAGTTTGTACTAAACAGGTCAGTTTATGGATATATGTATTATATACATATTGGATTATTATTATACTAATAATTTGGCCAAATTAAGTTGTCTCCCTACCCTTAGCTAATGTGCATGAGTTGTGCTGTCTTTCTGTCTCCAGATGTTCAATAATAAAATTATAAATGGTGTACGGCATTGTTGGACACAGCCAAATCAAGTCCCCAAATGTTTTTTGTCATGCTTAACAAGAGTATGTTTGACTGAAGTTACAGGCTTAGAAGGTGAATTGAAAATGGTTGAGTACTTTTTAAACAATGCAAGAGTGTTGAGGACTATGGAAATATGCACCAAATCAGATTTGTCTTCTGATTCAAAGCTTTGCATTCTCAAGAAATTGTCGATGATGTCAAGGTGCTCAGAGACTTGTCAACTCTCATTCAATTGAAGGTATTATCTCTTGCTAAAAGTACATATTGCCATATTGGTGAAGTAATATAGTTCAATGCCATTTATAAATTGTTTGCAAAAGTCAGAAACACTACTGAAGCTTCCTTGCTTAATCTACTTCTATAAACTATTATTTGGCTTATCTTAAAATTGCAAGTGTAGTTCATGTGCTGTCATTTTAAATATTCGTAACAGACTTCAAAAAGCCAAATACTTAGGTCTTCTTATGCTGGGAAACTGACACTGGTGAATTCTGTGCTTCAAAGCATTCCTGTTTATAGAATGTCCTCTTCAGAGTACATACACATATCACCAAGCAACTCCATACTACTGCAGCAAATTTCCTTTGGCATAAATCTTCTTCATCTAAGAACACAGACCTCATTAAGTGGGTAACTTGAACTCTCCCTAAACTATTAGGTGGTCTTGGTATAAGAGATTTAGAGTTAACTAATAAGGCTTTTCTCCTTAAACAAGCTTGGAATATTTTCTCCAACTCTAACTCTCTGTCTTCTCAAGTTAATTATTAAAGGCAAATACTTTCCAAATTGCTCTTTTATGGATTCTAACTCTTCTTCCTCAACTAGTTAATGGTGTTGGGAAGGTATTTTATCTGTTAAGCAAGATTTTAAAGGACTCTCTTGGATTCCCCATTTCGAAAGTCAATTAAGCTTCTGGTATGATAATTGGTTCTTTGAATCTCCTGTAGCATCTCATGTCAATAATATCCCTCAACATAAATAACTTTAAAAAAATTTGATTTTATTGAACAAAGTGAGAAGCATTGAAACCTAGATGCTATTAATAATCTACTCACTCCTCTGCTGCAAGACAGGATTAAGGCTATTCCTATCTCTTCTATTCTCACTTATGATAAGCCATATTAGGGACCTAGTTACTCCACTGATTTCAAGATAAAAGATACTTATAGATGGTTATATTTTCGAAATTACACTCCTCTTTTGCCTCCTCTCCCTTGGTCTAACATATGGAAACTCAATTGTTTACCAAGAGTTAAATTCTTCTTATGGTCATTGCCACGTGGCAGGCTTCCTAAAGCTGATCTTCTACATAAGAGGACCATTATCTCTTCTAATTTTTGTCACCAATGTGGTAATAAAGAGGATATGCTATTGCCTCATCTTTTTAGATCTTGCCCTTCTTTTGCTTTTTTATTTCAGGGTTATTCAGCTTTTGGAACCACACATTGCCAACATAACTCTTTTCCTTCACAAATGGAATCCCATCTATATTAATTTAGACTCTTTATCTAGAGTCTCTCACAATTCTTATTTTGTTTTCTCTTTGTGGTTTTTGTGGAAAAACAGAAATGAACCTCCATCTATTCTGCACAGAGCAAAATCTCTTGCAAGTGCTGTTTCCCCATCACAAGCAGTATCCCCTGCATCTGTCTTCCTTACTCAGATCTCTTGGGAACTCCCTCCACCCCATTGGATAAAATTGAATGCAGATGGTGCATCCACAGGCAATCCTGGGTGGGCAGGGGCTGGTGGAGTTTAAGGACCATGATAAAAATTTTATTACTGCCTTCTCTTATTAGTTTGGTTTTGCCACTAATTATGTTGCAGAATTCTATGCCATTAAGGAAGGCCTTCAGTTGGCAAAGGTGCTCCATATAAGGAATTTTTAATTATTGAATCTGATTCCCTCATTTGGTTTCTGCTTTGAACAGGAAGAAGGTAGCAACCCCACTGCTGCAGTTGCTGCTTGAAGACTGCTTACTACTAATCCTATCTTTTGACTATGTACATATAAGGCACTGCTACATGGAGGTTAACAGAGTTGCTGATAAACTACCGTGAGCTACTGTGGTCTGTGGAGCATAAATGGAGCATAACACGAATTCACTCGCCATCTGACTATCTTGTTTACTTGTATATGGATGATGTATATATATAGTAGACTTTCTGTACGTTTTATCAGCCCCCCCCCATCCTCACTAATAGAGGACCTTTTGATGTAACTGTATTTGTATTCCTCCTACTTCTAATATATATAAATATCAGTTTATGTGCAGAAAAAAAGTATGAGTAATAAAGTTTTCAATGTTTTTCAACGCATTTATAAACATAAATATAGCCAAATGTCAAATCATTATGAATATACTATAGCAATGCATTTCTCATATTCTTCATTCTCTGTTTTTTATTCAAGGACAAGTGTGTAAATTGCATTGTTTGTTTTGTTGCCATACGTAAATATTAGTACTAAGTAGTGAAACCAAAAAAAAAAAAAAAAAGAAAAATACATCCTGCTTTTGTTAGAAAGGAAAATATTCAAATGTTCACTTCCTGCACAGGCCCAATTGCTTCTATGAGACAGCCTCACTTCCTGCACTAACCCAATTGGGCCTGGGGTGGCCCAATTTTATGTATACTTATACATTTTTCCCATTTTTTCGTTTTTTCTTTCACATACTTTTTCGTGATTTAAAGCCGAAATTTACTTCAATGTTCTTTCTTGGAAGATTACCGTCAATACCAACCAAAAAAAAAAAAACCCTAGTTTTATAATCAACATTCAACTCAAAAAAAAAAAAAACCACACTTTCATCGACGATTTCGATCCCAACCCAAGTTTGTTTATCAGAAAAACCTGCTATTAATATTTAGTTTTTCTATCGGTTGCCTTCATGGCTGACTCACCTGGTGATTCAACACGCTTAAAACTCTTCAAATCATACCAAGAAGAAGATGGAATCTCTGTTGACAGAATCAGCAATTTGCCAGATGCTTTACTCCATCAGATATTATCGTTTCTCCCAACCAAGACGGTTGTGGCCACCTCTGTCCTGTCAAAACGATGGGTTTCGGTCTGGACTTCAGTTCCTGCTCTTGATTTTCAGGACTCTGATATTTGCAGATCCTGTCCAGAAGCTATGATGAATTTCATGGAATTTGTTTATAATACTTTTCTGCTTAACAAATCTGGTTCAATTGAGAGATTCCGTCTCCATTGTAACCTATCTTATGGTCTCTCGTGCGTCAATAAATGGATTTGTTTTACCGTCAACCGTGGCATGCAACTGCAAGAAGTGGATATTGCTGTGTCTAAAGCCCGTGAAGACGAAGACGAAGACAGCTTGTTGTTGAAGTTACCGAGTGGCTTCTTCTTGATGAAGACACTAAAGATTTTGAAATTAGAGGGCGACATTATGTTTGATTTTCGTGGCCCAATTTCTCTTCCAAGCCTCAAGATCTTACATCTTCGCTGCGTTAACTATGCAACAAATACTATCGATTCCCTTGTATGGGTGTGTGGTTCTCCAGGAATTGGTAATAGTCGCACGTAAGAAGCCGGTGAATGATATCGACATTTCTTCACCTACATTGGAGAGCTTGTCCTTGACACTTGACTATAACCTTTCGGAGAGCTTGTCCTTGACACTTGACTATCACCTTTCGGATCAGTATCATTGTGTTACGATAGACGCCCCAGCTCTGAAGCAACTCACGCTCAAAGCCAGTTCCTCATTTTCTATATATGTTAAAAGTTATTTCTCCTGCCTTATTACTGCACATATTAATGCTCGAGTAATATATAATGATCTTGCCGAGGCCCAGCCTTTAGGAGCACTCTCCAATGTCAAGTGTCTTAAGCTTTACCCGGGTTGCATGGTTTCATCGGTAAGACACGTTGATTAATAACTTTCTTATTTGTTTGTCTCCATTCAAAAATTTTAACTCAATTCAATTAAAGTTTAATTACAAGTACTGCAATTTCTCTCTTTAGCTAGTGAATCATAATTATGTTACATAACTATTTAGAAAATTTAGTAATAGTTGATATAACCCATGTTTTTTTTATCCAATCAAGTATATATACAACTTGGATGAATTGAACATGAACTATGATTTATGCGAAAAAATATAGATACTTTTATGCACAAATCATCATGCCATCTATGATCTCACCGGCCCCAAAGACACTCTTGTACTATATTTCACTGATTTTTTTTTTTTTTGCCTTATATATTTTACTTATTTGACTTTTATTTTGTCAATGAATCAATGTAGTTACTATAGTGTCGTCCTCTCTTCAACTCTTTAGGTACTCGAAGATTCTTTTCCTTCGTTCGTTAATTTAACCGGACTGGAGCTACAAATTGCAAACTGGGTTGTGGTATCGGAATTCCTTCAAAATTCTAATAAGCTAGAAACATTGGATGTTTGTACTAAATCGGTCAGTTTGTAGTTATGTGTATTACATACATGATTTGGATTATTACAATTAAAAACTGGTCAAATGAGTTCTCACTGACTTTTAGCTAATGTGCATGAGTTGTGCTGTTCTGTCTTCTGTCTCCAGATATTCACTAAAATAACGTATGGTGATGATGAAGTAGACTGTTGGAGGCAGCCATATCAAGTCCCTTTATGTTTCATGTCAAGCCTAACAAGGGTATGTTTCAGAGATGTTAAAGGTTTAGGAGATGAATTGAGAATGGTTGGCTACTTTTTAAATAATGCAAGAGTGCTGAGGACAATGGAAATATACACCAATTCAGATTTGTCTTCAGATTCAAAGCTTTGCATTCTCAAGAAATTGTCTATGATGTCAAGGTCCTCGCAGACTTGTCAACTCTTATTCAATTGATCAGGTATTTCTCATATTGGTGAAGTAATATTGTTCAATGCCAGAAACATAGCATTTCTCACATTTGCTCTCACTTCCTCTGTTTTGTAGGCGACTAGGCTAGGCCCTGCTGGTTCTCATACTCATCATGGCTTGGGTTGGCAGCTCAATTTCATTACATAATGTTTTCCTTCAGACTTTTTAGCTATGTAAAACTCTATAAGTTATTTCAGTAAATGAGATATATATATCTTTGCAAAGTCAAATTTGATTATGAAAAGGCTTGCATGGAAAATATATACTATCGAATTGTACCAAATGCCAGTAGTTTGGATGCTACAATATTAAAAACAAGTTAAGGGTTTTACTTTTGAAGGCTGATGAATGAATTGGTATTGAAGAAATTAGCCCCTCCACCAACCACCACTGCATTGCGCTCGAACAGTTGAGCTCCGGCCAGCAACTGTAACGATCTTCATTGTTTCCTCATCTTCATCTATTTTATCATTCTTCATACTCTCTAAAAGCCCTTCCACCTCTTTTCCATTTCTGACCTACGCCTTCTAATGGACGTTGTAGCTGGCTTGTAGCTATGATTAGTTATATGAAGCATATATGGAAACTATGAAGAGTAAAACAAGGACTCAAATTAAGACCCAATTCGTTATCTGTAAATTAAGAGTAACAACAAGGACTCAACTACTGGAGGTTCATTGCTTAATGTACATCTATAAACTATTATTTGGCCATCTTAAAATTGAAAGTGCTAGTATGAGTAAATATAATTTTCAATGTTTTATAATGCATCTATATAAAATACATACAGCGTTTTTGAATGGAAATTTGTACAGCTCCGTTAACAATTGGATTAAATTTAAGAAAGCCGTACCAATTTCCGTCCAAAAGGAATTGTCCCTTTTTTACAAATTGAAGTGTCCAATTCACAATTTTGAAAGTTTAAACTTTAAAGACTAATTTTTCCCTTAATTACAAGTTCAAGGGTCAAATTATCTTAAAATTCAATGTTTGTCCCTTAGGAAGTGAGTGAGTTTATGGTCATTGGTCGAGGCTCGGAGCACTGGCTGGAAGATAGAAAATATGTAATTGTTCGGTTGCAGCCCTTGCAGGGGAAGGAAAATTATTTCTGGGTCCTGGAAAACAGAAATGAGAATGAATTGGCCTAAAATTGATGCAACTCACCGATAAATTCTTCAATTGGACCTCGGTAGGCCCAATTTTTTGTGTATATATATATATATATATATATATATTTTTCCCCCGAGGAGTATATTACTACCGATATAAAAATGCACTAATATGGTTGGGGTGTAGTAGTACTCTAGCCTCTCCTTTTTCCTCATACCTAAAGCCAAAATTTACATAACTGCACTTTCTTGGAAGTAGGGCAAATAAGCCGTCAATTAAAAAGAAAAAAAGAAAAAAGAACCCAAGTTTAACAACTCCGACAGTTTCCTGTGTTTGCATCGCGATGGCCGATTCAACAAGTTTAAGCTCAAAACCCTTCAAAGCAGACCAAGGAGATGTTGACAGAATCAGCAATTTACCAGATCCTTTAATCCATCAGATATTATCGTTTCTCCCAACCAAGATGGTTGTAGCCACCTCTGTTCTGTCAAAACGATGGGTTTCGCTCTGGACTTCAGTTCCTGCTCTTGATCAGGAGGACTCTGATCATATCTGCATATCCTGTACAGAAGCTAAGATGAATTTTTTGCACTTTGTTTATAATGCTTTGCTTCGTAACAAATCTGGTTCAATTGAAACATCCCCTCTCCATTGCTACTCAACTTATGGTCAGTCGTGCATTAATAGATGGATTTGCTCTACCGTCGAACGTGGCCTACATGATCATCTGGAAGAAGCAGATATTTCTGTCTCTAAAGTCGGTGGTGGCAAAGAAAGCTTGTTGTTGAAGTTACCCTTGAAGTTACCCAGTGGGTTGTTCTTGGTGAAGACACTAAAGGTTTTGAAATTACAGGGTGATAATATTATGGTTGATATTCTTCGTGGCCCAAATATTTCTCTTCCAAGTCTCAAGATCTTACATCTTCTGTGGGTTAGCTATGCAAATGATGAATGTATCAGCTCGCTTTTATCTGGTTGTGTGGCTCTGCAGTTATTGATAATAGTGGCACGTGAGAAGCTGGAGAATATCAATATTTCTTCACCTACATTGGAGACCTTGCATTTGACACTTGATTTTAATAACCATTGCATAAACAAATTTGCCATAGATGCCCCAGCTCTGAAGGAACTCAGGCTCAATGCCAGTTCCTTATGTAAAACTATATATGTTAAACATTTTTCCTGCTTAATTACAGCAGATGTTCATGCTGAAGTAGTAGTATATCATGATCATCCCCCTCATTCCCAGCTTTTCGCAGCACTCACCCATGCCAAGTGTCTTCAGCTTTACTCGGTTTACATCTTTTCATCGCAGGTACGTAATACACATTATTAACTTTCAAAAGCTTTAATTCAGTAACTACCAGTGAATGAATCAATGGTACTTACTATATAGTTTAAGTGTTTAACCCTCTCTTCACTCTTCAGGTACAGGCCGCTTCTTTTCCTTCGTTCGTTAATTTAACCCAACTGGTGCTAGATATTGCAAACTGGGTTGTGGTATTGCTCTTCCTTCAAAAGTCTAATAAGCTAGAAACATTGGATGTTTGTACTCAAGAGGTCAGTTTGTTGTATAGTTATGTGTATTATATACATGATTGGATTATTATTAGTAATTAAAAACTGTCTTCTGTCTTCTGTCTCCAGATGTTCAGTAAAGGAATATATGGTGTTGGTGTAGACTCTTGGAGACAGCCAAATGAAGTCCCTTTATGTTTCATGTCAAGCCTAAGAAGGGTATGTTTCAGAGATGTTAAAGGTTTAGAAGATGAATTGAAACTGGTTGACTACTTTTTAAACAATGCAAGAGTGTTGAGGACTATGGAAATATGCACCAATTCAGATTTGTCTTCTGATTCAAAGCTTTGCATTCTTAAGAAATTATCTATGATGACAAGGTGCTCGGATACTTGTCAGCTCTTATTCTATTAAAGGTAATTATTATATCCCTTGCTTAGAAGTATATATTGGTGAAGTAATATTGTTCTATACCATTTATAAATGGTTTGCCAAATGTCAGAAACACTACGAAAACCATAGCATTTCTTATATTTGCTCTCTCTTCCTCTGTTTTGTAGGCGGCAGATTCTCATACTCATGGCTTGAGTTAGAAGCTCAGTTCATTACAGAATGTTTTCCTTCAGACTTTTTAGCTATGAAAATATCAGCTGCTATTTCAGTAAATAAGATATCCTTGCAAAGTCAAATTTAATTATCGAAGAGCTTGCGTCGAATATATATATATAATTGTAACTAATGCCTTTAGTTTGGATGCTACAATATTAAAACAAGTTAAAGAGTTTTACTTTTGAAGGCTGATGATCTTCATTGTTTCCTCATCTTCATCTATTTTATCATTCTTCATACTCTCTAAAAGCCCTTCTACCTCTCTTCCATTTCTGACATAGGCCTTCAAGAGGGCATGATACATTTCTCTATTTATGGGAACCTTACTTTTCAGTGAGTTCACAAAAGCTTCTGCATCTTCAATTTCCCCATTCTCACCTAGCCAACTCAATATGCTAGAAATCAAACTTTCTTTTGGCTTCCAATCTCTATTTTCTGCCTGTACAGCTAGAGCTTCATTAAAGCACTCGAAAGCCTTCTCCATGTTGTTGTTATATGCATATCCAGTTGCAATAATGGACCAACTACTTGGATTTGCAGTCTTCCTTCTCTTGATTATATCCTGTAGCTTTGCTTCGGCCTTTTCAACTAAACCTCTCTGACAATATCCAATAAGAAGAGCATTTGGCACCCGGAAATCAAAAGTTGTGCAAGACAACTCCCATTCCTCAAGCAAACTTTCAGCTTCTTCTAGTTCACCAAGCTTAACCAATGAACTCAGCCCTGTCATGTAGTCTCTGTTGACATGCTTCTTACATTTGACCTTTTGAAGGGCCCACAACCTTTCCATTTCATCTTTGATTCCCAAAGTTGCATATGATGAAATCAAAAAGTTGAAGCCTTCTGCAGTTTTGCATAACTTCTCACATTCTTTCAGATAATAGATGCCCATCTCTTTAAGACCTCCTTTTATGTAGTAGTTTGCTACTACAGAATAAGTAAGCCAATCCCTTTTGATGTCCCGTCTGCTGTTCATTTCTTCTAGAACTTTCCCCATGCTGTTATAATCAGCCCTCGCCCCATAAGAGTTCATGCAAACCCTATAGCTGAATATATCAGGGGAGACCCCATTCCTCTTCATCTCTGACAATACATCAGGGACTTTTTCATGCTGACCTGTTTTTGTGTAGAGGCACATAATGTCATTGTAGGGGAGAGGTGATGTAAGAAAACCCATCTCCTTCATCTTCTTCACAAGGGAAAGGGCCTCATCAACAAGGCCTTCCTGAACATAGCAATTTAAAAGGGCGCTATAAGTCTGGACAGATTTATCTTCCTCTTTTAGGCTATAGAAGAAGCTCTTTGCAGATATTAGTCCATGAACCCTGCCAATAAGATCCAACTGCACGGCAGAGTCACCTGATGAAAATCTGGAACCATTGCTACTCATCCATTGGGAAACCTGCTCATCCAATAACCCAACAGAAGCATATGAGAAACAAGCAAACTTGAACAAGCAAACTTGAATCCATACATACTGGCTGAACATGAAGTACAAGTAGGACACAAGATTTTTTAACTTTAATGCATCCATTCAAGGAAAGAATAACACTAGGAACATAAAAAGGCACTTGAAGCGTTATCGAAACCAACAGCAAAATATTAACTAGTAGTCATGAAAACTTTTAACCTGATAATGATGTCCTATATTAGCATGATAAACAGAGAGGCAGTTAGTGCCTTAAGTGTAAAACCATTCGCCAGCCCAGTAATCATTCACGAGTTTTGATTCGAAGTACACTTGAATCAAAGTTGAGAATTAATGTTGAGTTCGAGGATTTAGATAGTGTAACTTATTGGTCATTTTCTTCCTTTCTTCTTCTTTAATTATATGCCGCTTTCAGCTTAAGAAAAGCTTCAAATAAATTCAAATTCCACTTATATATACATATAAAAGTCCTAATCCAGGCATTTTATAAAGATGCAGATCAAATTCTACCATTTGAGGTTTCTACATAAATTCTTAAAATCCAATTCTTGCTTTCTGCAAAAAAATAAAATAAAATAAAAAAATTTCAAGTACTATGTACGTACCCTAATGAGTTTCAGTCTTCTCTATCTTCGAAGTAAAAGTTAAATGTGACCTCACTGAAGTTCATTACTTGTCAATTAAAAAAATAAAAACCTATTTAGAATCACAACCTTTTCCCTCATTCCATTTCTAATTACTAATTAGTCTCAATAACTAATAATAAGCTCAATTACTATACCTTAAAAAAGCCTATTTGGCATTTTTCAACAAGAAAGCAGCAAAAAACAAAATACCCACATTTTCATTTCCTCTGTTTTTACTATTTTTGCAATCATCCCCCATATACAAAACCAACCAAAATATAAGCTATGCAACAGAAACTTCCCATTCAATTAATTACTCAAAATCAATAAACAAGAGTATACCTCTAAAGCATGACTATAGCGCCTTCGAGAACGTAGGGAACGGATGATACGCCGCAGCTCGGATTCCTTGACATGGCTTCGTCCTTCAATCCACTTTTGAAGAACTGGAGTTACGCTGCAATGTGGGTCTGTTACAGCATTGATTCTAAAATAAAGGTCGTCTCTTGTCACTGGGTTTTCGGTGGACCAGTATGTTCTTGCCAAGATTATACGAATACCCGTTAAACTTGTCTTGCTGTGGTTGAAGATTTTGATCAATGCTCTCGACGCCATTGAAGGTTGAAATTGAAACATAGGGTTTTGGACAAAAAATGGAAATCACTTGTGTTTTCTTTCTGGGCAGAAATGACTTGATCAATTTATAAAATGAAATGCGATGGGCCAGCAAAACCAGCGTTTGGACTCTTAGGGCCCAAAATCTCTAAAAGCCCAGTCTACTCATATTGTTCGGTTGAAAATGATTTTTGGTCCTGGAAAAACAGAAATGAAAATATATTGGGCTAAAATTGATGCAACCCACTGATAAATTCTCCAATTAGGCCTGGCCCTGGGTAACCCAATTTTTCCCTTTTACTTTTTCGTTATTATAATAATAGCCGGAATTTGCTTGTCTTGACAGTTCTTTCAGTTTATTGGAAGATTAAACACCGGTAGGGCAAATACGCCGTCAATTCCAAAAAAGAAACCAAGTTTTACAATTGACTCCCAACAACAGTTTCCACAGTCGGAGAGCGATTCCCATCACCACCATGTTAATATGCTTTTTTTTTCTAAACCACTATTCATCGACGATTTCAATCCCAACCTAAATTTATCAGAAAAACCTGCTACTGTATTGGTTTTCCATCGGTTGCCTTGATGGCTGATTCAACAAGTTTAAGCTTGAAAGCAGATCAAGATGACAGAATCAGCGATTTGCCAGATGCTTTAATCCATCGGATATTATCGTTTCTCCCGACCAAGATGGTTGTGGCCACCTCTCTTCTGTCTAAAAGATGGGTTTCGGTCTGGACTTCAGTTCCTGCTCTTGATTTTCACGACTCGTATATTTACAGACGCTGTCTAGAAGCTAAGATGAAATTCATGCAATTTGTTTACAATGCTTTGCTGCGTAACAAATCTGGTTCAGTTGAAAGATTCCGTCTCCATTGCAACGCAAATTATGGACAGTCGTGCATTAATGCATGGATTTGCTCTGCTGCTGTCGACCGTGGCCTGCAAGAAGCAGATATTTCCGTCTCTAAAGCCGGTGGCGAAGAGAGCTTGTTAAAGTTACCCAGTGGCTTGTTCTTGGTGAAGACATTAAAGATTTTGAAATTAGAGGGTGACATTATGGTCGATCTTCGTGGCCCAATTTCTCTTCCAAGCCTCAAGATTTTACATCTTCGCTTGGTTAACTATGCAAATGATGAATGTTTGGGCTCGCTTTTATCTGGGTGTTTGGTTCTCCAGGAATTGGTTGTAGTAGAAAGGAAGACGGTGAATTTGAACATTTCTTCACCTTCATTGGAGAGCTTGTCTTTGACCACAATTGGCAGTACCAGTTCGCAACACAAAGTCAAAGTCAATATAGATGCCCCAGCGCTGAAGCAATTCAAGCTCCAAACCCAAATTAAGCTAGACTTGTATGTAAATTTATCTTGCTTAATTACAGCAGATATTATGGGTGGATCACAAGGAGGAACCCAGCTTTTGGCAGCACTCTCCAGGGTCAAGAGCCTTCGGTTTTTGAGGATTGATCACCTTGCATTTGTAAGACGCACTAAACTACTTTTAACTGTTTGTGACTATTGGATTATAATTTTAATTCAAAAAATTATCCAATTCAATCAAAGTTTACAAGTCAATATGTTACTAACATTTTTATCCTCTCTTCACTCCTCAGGCAGTGGCAGCAGGTTCTTTTCCTTCGTTTGTTAATTTAACCCGACTGGAGCTATATAATGCAAACTGGGTTGTGGTTTCGCAATTCCTTCAACATTCTAATAAGCTAGAAACATTGGATGTTGGTACTTCAATGGTCAGTTTATAGTTATGTGTATTATATTATACATGATTGGATTATAATAATAAAAAACTGGTCAAATGAATTCTTCCCTAACCTTAGCTAATGTGCATTAGTTGTGTTGTCTTCTGTCTCCTGTCTCCAGATGTTCACTAAATTAATACCTGGTGTAAACTGTTGGACTCAGCCAGATGAAGTCCCTTTATGTTTCATGTCATGCCTAACAAAGGTATGTTTCAGAGATCTTAAAGGTTCAGAAGATGAATTGAAAATGGTTGACTACTTTTTAAAAAATGATAGAGTGTTGAGGACAATGGAAATACGCACAGAAATATATTTGTCTTCAGATTCAAAGCTTTGCATTCTCAAGAAATTGTCGATGATGTCCAAGTTCTCGCAGACTTGTCAACTCTTATTCAGATGAAGGTATATTCTTATATTGGTGAAGTAATATTGTTCAATCTCATTTTTATAAATAATTTGCCAAAGTCAGAAACACTACGAAACCATAGCATTTCTCATATTTGCTCTCTTGCTCTGTTTTGTAGGCGCAGTTTCTTATACTCATGGCTTGGGTTAGAAGCTCATCAGTTCATTTTCCTTCAGGCTTTTTAGCTATGTAAATATCAGCTGCTATAAGCGATTTCAGTAAATAAGATATCTTTGCAAAGTCAAATTTAAGTATCAAAAAGAGCTTGCATTGAATGTATGTAATTGTAACTAATGCCAGTCGTTTGGATGCTACAATATTAAAATTTACTTTTGAGGGCTAATGATCTTCATGGTTTCCTCATCTTCATCTATTTTATCATTCTTCATACACTCTAAAAGCCCTTCCACCTCTTTTCCATTTCTGACATACGCCTTCAAGAGGGCATGATACATTTCTCTATTTATGGGAACCTTACTTTTCAGTGAGTTCACAAAAGTTTCTGCATCCTCAACTTCTCCATTCTCACCTAGCCAACTCAATATGCTAGAAATCAAACTTTCTTTTGGCCTCCAGTCTCTATTTTCTGCCTGTACAGCTAGAGCTTCATTAAAGCACTCAAAAGCCTTCTCCATGTTGTTATTTACATATCCACTCGCAATAATAGCCCAACTACTTGGACTTGCAGTCTTCCTTCTCTTGATTATATCCTGTAGCTTTGCTTCGGCCTTTTCAACTAAACCTCTCTGACAATATCCAATAAGAAGAGTGTTTGGCACCCGGAAATCAAAAGTTTTGAAAGACAACTCCCATTCCTCGAGCAACTTTTCGGCTTCTTCGAGTTCACCAAGCTTAACCAATGAACTCAGCATTGTGAGGTAGTCTCTGTTGGCTTGCTTCTTACATTTGACCTTTTGAAGGGCCCACAACCTTTTCATTTCATCTTTACTTCCCAAAGTTGCATAGAATGAAATCAAATAGTTGAAGCCTTCTGCAGTTTTACATAACTTCTCACATTCTTTCAGATAAGAGATGCCCTTCTCTTTAAGACCTCCTTTAATGTAGTAGTTTGCTACTACAGAATAAGTAAGCCAATCCATTTTGATGTCCCGTTTGCTTTTCATTTCTTCTAGAACTTTCCCCATGCTGTTATAATCAGCCCTCGCCCCATAAGAATTGATGCAAACCCTATAGCTGAATATATCAGGGGAGACCCCATTCCTCTTCATCTCTGACAATACATCAGGGACTTTTTCGAGCTGGCCTGTTTTTGTGTAGAGGCACATAATGTCATTGTAGGTGAGAGGTGATGTAAGAAAACCCATCTCCTTCATCTTCTTCACAAGGGAAAGGGACTCATCAACAAGGCCTTCCTGAACATAGCAATTTAACAGGGCGCCATAAGTCTGGACAGATTTATCTTCCTCTTTTAGGCTATTGAAGAAGCTCTTTGCAGATATTAGTCCATGAACCCTGCCGATAAGATCCAACTGCACGGCAGAGTCACTTGATGAAAACTTGGAACCATTGCCACTCATCCATTTGGAAACCTACTCATCCAATAACCCAACAGAAGCATATGAGAAACAAGCAAACTTGAATCCATACAGACTGGCTGAACATGAAGTACAAGTAGGACACAAGATTTTTTAACTTTAATGCATCCATTCAAGGAAATGAATAACACTAGGAAAATAAAAAGGCACTTGCAGCATTATAGAGATTGATACATTTCCAAACCAACAGCAAAATATTAACTAGTAGTCATGAAAATTTTTAACCTTATAATGATGTCCTATATTAGCTTGATAAACCTAGAGGAAAAATGATGCCAAAAAAAAACCTAGAGGAAATTAGTGCCATAGCCCATAAGTGTAAAAGCATTTGCCAGCCTAGTAATCATTCACAACTTATGATTCAAAATACTTTGAATCAAAGTTGAGAATTAATGTTGAGTTCGAGGATATAGATGGTGTAACTAAATGGCCATTTTCTTTCTTTCTTCTTCTTTACTTATATGCCGCTTACAGCTTAAGAGTAGCTTCAAATAAATTCAAATTCCACTTATACATATAGAAGTCCAAAGCAAGGCATTTCATAAAGATGCAGATCAAATTCTACCATTTGAGGCTTCTACATAAATTCTTAATATCCAATTCTGGCTTTCTGCAAAAAAAAAATTTAGAGCACTAAGTATCCTAATGAGTTTCAGTCTTCTCTATCTTCGAAGCAAAAGTGAAATGTGACCTCACTGAAGTTCATTACTTGTCAATTAAAAAAATAAAAACCTATTTCAAGTCACAACCTTTTCCATCATTCCATTACTAATTAGTCTCAACAACTAATAATAACCTCAATAAAAAAGCCTAATCAACCTCAATTTAGTATTTTTCAACAAGAAAGCAGCAAAAAACAAAATAGAAAATACCCACATTTTCATTTCCTCTCTTTTTACTATTTTTGCAATCATCCTCCATATACAAAACCAAACAAATCAACAGACAAGAGTATACCTCCAAAGCATGACTGTAGCGCCTTCGAGAACGTAGGGAACGGATGATACGCCGCAGCAAGGATTCATTGACATTGTTTCCTTCTTCAATCCACTTTTGAAGAACTGGAGTTACGCCGCAACGTGGGTCTGTTACAGCAGTGATTCTTGAATAAAGGTCGTGTCTTGTCGCTGGGTTTTCTGTGGAACAGTATGTTCTTGCCAAGATTATACGAATTCCTGTTAAACTTGTCTTGCTGCGGTTGAAGATTTTGATCAATGCTCTTGACGCCATTGGAGGTTGAAATTGAAACATAGGGACGGGTTTTGGACAAAATTGGAAATCACTTGTATTTTCTGGGCGGAAATGACTTGATCAATTTATGAAAATGCAATGAGCCAGCAAAACCAGCGTTTGGACTCTTAAGGCCCAAAAGCTCTAGGCCTGTATGTAAACTAATGAAATATTTTTCCAATTTCTTTTTTTCTTAATATTGAACCCATTTCAATTGAGTATCTAATATTAATATACGTTTTGATTTTTCTTTTTTTTAGAAAAAAACATTGTTTTTTAATCCGTTTTTATTTTTAGTCGAATCAGCCTAATCTATATCTATACTATATTAAAAAGTACGTTCAGGTGTAAAACTTTTGAATCACTTATTATACCCTTATTTGTCAAATGTTTTTCTAAATTGCCATTGTTTAGGTTTTTATAGTTTTACTCAACTAAAAACTCTATTTTTATTTAATTAAATATAAAGTATTTATAATTATTTTATTTTACTATTTTACTCAACTAAAAACTCAATTTTATATAATTAAATCTAATATCCTTATAACTATTATATTTTACCATTTTACTATTTTAATTAAAAAAACTTGATATATTAGTTTTTTTAAATATATTTCTTGAATGACATTGTTTAAACTTTTACAATTTTTTTAAAAATAAACTTTTGCAACTGAAAACACTATTTTTATTTAATTGAATTCAATATTTTATAATTATTTTATTTTTACCATTTTAATTTTAAAATTTTCAATTAAAATATAAACTAAGGAAAGTATTATTATCAAGTTTAAAAGTTAAAATAAGTTGTCTAATCATTAATTATTCATATTTTTTAAAACTAATTAAGTTAAGAATTTATTTAAAATTTGATTATAGTGATTGATCTGTTTCTATTTTTGGAACATGTTGGTATAACAAGAATTTAAAGTTTTAAAATTGAGAAGAAGAGTAATATTCAATTATTTCCTTTGACTTATAAAGTTAGAGATGTCAATCGGGCGGGTTGGGTGGATTTCGGGTTATCGTCACTTGGGTCCAGGTTTAATGAGTTAGGTAATTTTCTCGAGTCATTCGGGTTATCGTTTATTTTTCTGGTCAAATCAGAATCGATCGGATTGGACATGTTATTGGGTTCATATCAAGTTTTGACAGCTCTACTTATAATTAATGGGTCACATGCAGCGCACGTGGAAGTGAAGACCAGTATAGAATAAAACCCCTCTTATTTTTTTCTATAAAATTTAACGTTAAAATCTTACTTGAGAAAAATTAAGTAACAAACCAATTAAACCATTATTGATTAATGTTTTGATATTTTTTATTTATTTATATCTTTTGTTGCTTTTTTTTTTTGAATAAATATCTTTTGTTGCTTGTTATTATTTTAGTTCAACTACCAATTTTAAAAATCGATGATGAGTTGAAATTTATCAAAGATCGGAAACTGGTAAAGAAGTTGAAGGACTATATTTTGAAAGTAAGCCCCTTAATTGGCTTTTTCTTTTTATTATTTACTACTAGAAGTTGTTAAATCAGAAAAAAAAAATTACAATAGATGGCAAAAAAAATTACCTTGCAAATGTATCATATTGCTCCCAATTGTTTTGGAGCCATTGACATGTTTAAATTAAACTTCAAAAAATTAATAACAAGCTTAATTATAATTAAGGTTTAGGACATACTATTATATAGCTATATGACATTATATCCTTTTTATCCTAAAATAAAACTTAAACCATCATTTTAAAAAGCAATGGTTTCAAGGACTTTATTCTTTCTCTTCATCATGAGCAGCTAAAAAAACTGTCGAGAGGAAGCAAATGTTTGTCCAAACGTCCACCTAGATGGAACAACATTGAGAAATTCCAATGTTTTGCCATCGGCCAAAGTGAGCTTAAAAGACAGTCTTTGGTTCCTTAGATCAATGCTGCTCTGCCAATTTGCACCCCAATTCCTATGCAAAGGCAGCCATGTTCTTGTTCTCGAGCCCCTTATCCACGCCGCCTTCACGTTGCCGCTGCCGCCGACGTTGGAGATCATCACCATGTTGAAATTTGCTTGCCCTTTCAAGGTGAATCGGACTCCACCCTTCCTCCTGCATGGTACCCTTCAAAAAGACAAAAACGAACCATATAAATATCTTGCCATTCAAGTAATTATTTTTGTTAGAATTAGGCACTTGTGGATACAAATATACATGATATATAACTAATTAATTAAATTATGTCTCTGGTTAAAGTTTTGCTGATGGAGAAAGTAGGTAGTGAAAGAGTTTTTCCAATTTGGGGTTCGATGTGTTTAACTCTGAATTAGTCGAAATTTAATGTGATTTTTGATACCTGAAATTAATAAATAAGAAAAAAACTAATTATACCTCCTATAAAGGACCGGAACAATGCCTTCGTTGCCATGGCGAGCAATTCGAAGGAAGGCAGGCATCGACATGTCAAAATGGTGGTAAGGTGGATTGCACCACCCTCCGTTGTTGTTGGAAGGGCAGAAGTTGGTGGCGGTTATGGTGACGGTAGCACCACGGAGGCACCACTTTGGGTCAGCCCTATAATCACACCTTAGTTGATAGCAAGCACCACATGCCTCGCCTTCTTTAAAAAGTGCACCACTCAATGCGGCTGTGTTTGCTCCAAATCCAGCATGCAAAGTGTTATCATACCCACAAGCTCCTCCTATAATACAACATCAATATCGAACTATTACTTTGTAAAGACCTAATTAGTTTGAAGGAAAATTTTTTATTTCTTGAATTTTAAATATATTATAATGTTAATGAACAAATCAAATATACCATATATTGGCACATGGCATGCATAACATGGAAAAAGCTTAATTAGTCTAATAATGAATGCAAATAATGAGTGATAAGAGTGCAAGAGACAAGACATCAATATATGCATTCACCAATGCATGTTAAGTTAGTGAATTGACTTTGATCCCTCAAGTAAGATTTCAGATTCAAGTTTGTGAATTGAGAAAATATGCAAGTTTTAGGAGGGATATCCTCTATTTGAGATTCAACGCAATTCGACTTCAAATTAGTCAATACTCAATAATACGACTTGATTCCGAATTAATCAAAATCACGTGACACGGTTCAACCGATCAAAATTAGTCTAAATCTAATATATAACAATAATAAGATAAAGAAAAAAAATGTGCATATATAGTGCATTGGCTTAATCATTAACCAATCCTGGAAATTTGTATGAATTGAAAATGTGACTTATTTCTGGCTTACCAAGAGAGAAGGGGCTTTGGTCAGCCCCATAAAAAGTAGCATGAGCATTAATCCAACCACTGAGTTGAGCATTTACTCCCTCCGGTATCGTGCTAACAAAGAAAAACAAGTGCCAAACCATAACAGAAGGAATTATTACAGGCCCCATTTTTTTTCTCTCTAAACAAACAAACAAACTTCAATTTTAAGTTAGTAGTACTTGAAAGTTTTCAAGTTTTTAAACACACAAAAATTCCTGAAGAATGAGCTTCACTTTTATAGACTTCAAACGCGGTTTGTCGGTGATATTATATATTACAATCCTAGATCTAAAAATTTCAATAATTTCATTTATATAAGTTTTTTCCCCTTCAATTTGCTCTATCTATCTTGAAAAATTAGATTTGGTTAAAAATTGAAAGAAAATGGAGAAGAAAACAATATTTAAACAACCGCGTTTTATCACGTCCTATAAAGTACGGAAGGATTGTATTTAGTACGGTGAGAGGTGACAATTCTTTTTTTTTTTTCTTTTTATTTAGACAGATAAGAAAAACCAAACAAAAATAAGAAACGAAAAAACAAGTGCATGTGATAGTTAATGAATAATCATCATGATTTAATTAGAACTACTTTTTTAAGGCTGTCTGTCGGTGATTAACTACCAGTTTCTGTTGGCGTCGATGAAATGTTTTGGAATTTATGAGTTTAAATTAAATCGGTTATTTCTAATTATTTAATCGTATTATTCGATTTTCTTACATAGTTAATTACATGACGCATACATTATTAGAATAATTAAACAAAATAGAAAATCTGCTCAAATCTATCCAACTTATTTTTCGGGATATTGTTTTGTGTATAATTAGATACATTTTATCTGTTCTTGCTCTCAAACTAATAAATTAGTTATCAAGAGTAATCAAAGTTAGAAAATAAATTCTTAATTCTTACTCCCTCAATCTAATTTTATCTGTCCCTATTGGATTAGAGTTTTTTAATTTTGATCTTTAATTATAAAAAAATTATATAAAAATAAATGTTAAAAATTTGATTGTATATATATTTTTTGTAATTAAAGGTCAAATGCTTGATTAGTTTGATCCAAAAGGGACAGATAATATGAGACGGAAGGAATATCATACATGATATAAGGCCGACAAATGAGGCAAGTGTTTAAGAGAAAAACAGTGACTTGAAGTATAGGTTTGAATTTAAGATGTTTTCGGTTCCTTTTGGTGGAAACATCGGAATGTGCTAAGCATTTTTTTACATAATTCTTGTTCTATTTTTAGTCAAGTTTAGAACACATGGCTCATCTCAAGCTTCTGTTTTTGGTAGTTGAGGGAGCTTTAGTTATTAGTTTTCCAAAAGTTTCCTTATTATAATAAATAAAGTTTCATCGCCACTCAAAAAAAAAAAAATTTCCAAAAGCTATAGCATTATTTTGAATAATAAGCACATGGTGGGAAAGATAGTGAGAAAGTGGGTTGCAATTTGCTGAAAAAAGAAGAAAGAAACTTAATATAAATAGAAAGAAACAGTATCAAAGATATGAATCATGGTGATCACCATATCATGATATGCTTCATGGAGTAATGTTTTTTTTCTTAGGGAATGCTTCATAATAATTTAGTATAGGACTATAGGATATATAGGAATAAATATATAGAAACTATACATACGATTTCAATGTAGATTGACTTGACTCTGGATTAATTGAGTTTTGTTGTAGCTATCGATCTCATAAGGGAAATGTAAAAGAGAGAGAGAAAAAAAAAGGATGAATTATTATGAAGATGAAGAAGATTCCTAGATGTTACGTGGGGATCACTTGATCAAGTGAAGGGATACATCGGCAAAAGAGTGCCAATTTTCACTGTGATAATGATTCATCACCGACTAATTATTAATTAAGTAAACAAAAGAAAATCAAAGTAGGAATCAAATTTGAATACTTAATAGTCTCATGAAGCTTCCAAAAGAAAATTCTCTTAGACCAGGTTTCAGACTACTTTCAAACAGAATAATCTTATTTTTCTAAACTTAATAATATATTTCATTATTATTAGACTGAATAGTAGAGAAGGAAAAGTAAGTACAAGGGATTTGTTACTTGTCAAGGGGGTTAACTATAGGAAAAAAATATCTTAATCTTATTACAATTTAACATAGTGATCAAAACATTCAAATTGAACTTCGTTTTTCCCTTATAGAAACGAAAATTGTGTATGATGGCTAAAGATTAATATTCAAATCTAATTTTTGGCCTCAAAACTGTTTAGATCTTTCTTAATTTGATGATTGCATCAATATAGTGATATAAAACCACCCAAATATAAATAAAAATTAAAAGAAAGCAACCCCTTTTGGAAGTTTTTATGTAATAAAATAGCTTTGACTTGACTAAGTGGTTTACCAATAAAATTCAAGTGGCTTTCCAAAAACCGAATGATTGATTGCTGAAGGTCTCTTTCTTTCAAGTTCAACATATATCACCTTCTCACTTTGTTCTGTACTTGTCAAAAACCACTTGCAAAACTTCTTTTGCTATTCCATGAAACAAATTAGATAATCAAAATTCTAAAAGGGGAAACTATATTACAGTGGAAAACTTCAAACTTCAAAGTGGCAACAAAAGCATATTTTAGTAGTGAACCATAAGACCATGGAAGATACAAATGGGGTGTCAAAACCTGAGGTTTAAACTTTGAAATTCTGCAAGAGTAAAGGGAAACTAACATTTTTTTAAAGGCATCACATCATATGTTTCATTTGGCCTATATTCATAGGCATCAATGGTTATTTGAACCGATGAACGCGTTTAGCTTTCACCGCCAGCGCCTTGACTTGAACAAATTCAACAAAGAAGAAACAGAGGTATGATAATCTCATAGGAAAGCCAGTTCATTTCAGTTCTTGAAATTTGATAGTGCTATATACAAGCAAATATATATATCTCAGAGGAAAACCTCACATGTCAATGAGTTCCTCGCAAATTTTCAAAGATATATAACTCTGTATTTAGTTTGTTCATTCACTTATCTTTTTACAAATATACAGTCTAAAATTTCAGACTTTCAAAATAAGAGAAGACAAAGAATAATGCAGCAGAGAAGAAAGATGGATACTCTACTCAGAGACTTGTCTACTTGCATTTCATGCCTTCTCATCCTAACATTGTTACTACCGAAGAAAGGGTGTGAAGATTGGTAAGGATAAGTGAACAAACTTGTGTCTCCAAATATCCTAGCATACACCATCTCCCCAAACATCCCAATCATTGGATTGAAGAAATTTGTCATTGCAATACCACCAAGGTTGGATGATGCCAAGGTCGCATAACCTCCGTAAGGCTGAGGGAAGTATTGGTGATGAAATGATTGAGACTGAGAATGGAAAAAGTTTTCATTAAGTCGTTGACTGGGATGCGAAGAAGTGATTATAGTGTTCAATCCAGAAGGAGGTGGTCTTTGAGGAATGTCCATATCTGAGTGGTGATTCTTGGAGTCAGAGCGCGAAGATGTACCACGACCATAGAGGGGAACCAATGAACTGGAAGAGATATTTGCCTTGCAAACAGGGCAGTTCTGGTGTCGCTCATCTGCATCGAGGGAAGAAGTTTGGACATTAAGCCACTTGTAAATGCAAGGCCAGCAGTACAGGTGACCACATAGGGTGACCACAGGATCTTGTGCTGACTCAAAGCAAATGTTGCAATCAAAGCCGCCAGCATCCTGTTCTGGTTCTCTTGTTGGTCCCGATATCTGATTCCATTTCTGCTTCAATGAAGCATCTCCATCAGATGCAAAGTGGGCCTCTGGCTCATAGAAGGTTGATTCCATTGTTATTCTGTTAAGGCGTAAACAGCTTAAATGTAAGTACACATGGCTAACCCAATCACAAGACAGGATCATTTGAAAAACAGATACAGATAGCTTCATACAAGAATAACAAAAGCAAATTATTCACTAGATTCATAAAATAACTGTTTCAAGCAGAACCATTCACAGCAAAGTTATATGATCCCTCCGAAATAAAAGAGAAGTTCCAAAGCATTCAACCAAATTAAAAGTTCAGTACTCTAATAAAAGTGACCACTTGACAACAGGATAACAGGGTTTTGATCCTGCCACACTAACTTTTTAGATATATAACAGAAGATATCATTTCATGATTTGTTAAAATCTCCTCATGAAGAAAACAGTTTTCATGAACTTAAGGGTTATTACCAGAAATACAAATCAACCAACTATATCTATTTGTTCTTTTAAATCCTAGAACAATAGTTCTTTCAATCAAATATATGAAAAGAGCAGACGCTTAATACATACACAACATTTCCATTCTGCAATAAGAATTAAGCTGAAACATAGGTTTTTTTTTTTCTCATTCTAATCAAACTCTATAAACTAAATCGCCATCTTTCTAGAGAAATCTCAAACGGGAAAAAACAATTCTTGACGCATTAACATATTTTTTTGAGATCATAACCAGTAAATTAAACATAACAAACATAAATAACCTAAGCTAAATTTAACCAAATCACATCCTTCTTTCCAATCAAACCCAATTCTCTTCTCTTCATCTTCTTTTAAGAACAAAACTATATCTATAAGCATATGCAACAATTCAAGAATCAATAACCCAAATTGAAATTTGGGAAGGAGAAGAAAAAAAGGCACCCCCTTGATCATCATATATCCAACAATTTAAGATACCAGCCAAGAAATCAATCCAAAGTTCAAAAATTTCATCCCAAAATCGATCAAAACAAGATCAGGCGAGGCACCCAAAAGAGGGAAAACACAAAGAAAAGCAAGAGAACAAGGAAGAGAAATGGAGATAGAACGTACCAGTAAAGAAGAAGCTGAAACAGACCGAGAGGGAAAATGGGTTTCAATCAAAAAGCCTGGAAAGAATCTTTAGGGGAGAACAGAAAAAGATGGGATTTTTTTGTGATGATAAGAATGGATTTTAATGGGAAGGAGAGGAAAGAGAAAGAGAGAGATTCGTATTTATAGAAACAAACTAAAGGCTAACGTGTTCATTTCGTTGGAATTTTCGGTGGGTGAAAATAAAACAGCTGCCGCGTCCGCCTTTGTTTTTGCTGTACATTTTTCGTTTTTCCTTCTTATTCATTTTAACTTTAGGACCACCTTAGCAGTCATTCTTTGCCCCTTTTCACCTTTTTTAGATTCTTTTAGTTAAGGAGGTAATTTTTCCATGTAATAAAAAGATAAAATTAGTTAATATGAGTATTTCTTTTTGTTAGTTAGAGTAACTTATAAAGTCTAAAAATTCAACTAATTAAGTTAAATAATACTATAAATTTTGATTTAAATATATATACATATCATCAATGAGCGGATCTGGTTTAAAGGATTAGCCAACTCTATCTTTAGGTAAGAATATCGAATTCGAATCTAATGGATAATAGATAAAAATAAAATTATCATTGAAACTTTATCGGATCTGATTCAAAGATAATTGTTGTTATATTGAGCATATAAGTTGAAATTTGAACTGAATTTTACAATATTATTATTATTATTATTATTAAACATACTATTAATTTTATGTACAAGCCCCTCATTGAGTGCCACTTGGCATTTAGTTTCTTTGACAAGTGTCAATAGCTAATTTTCTAATGTTTTATTTATTATATTTTTATTTATTTAGTTTGAAAAAATTAAAAGACATTCATCCCCTTTCCTATATAAAATAAATTATTAAATAATTATAAATTAATTATAAATTTGTTATGAATATACATGTATGTTGTGGATGTCCATGAATCTAATTAAAGCATGGATAAGATTGATGACTTGGTTCATCCATACACATATACCTATGTACTAAGTTCATCCCCTTATATTTATGGTGATGTATCTATGTGCCTATAAATAGGGCACTTACTTTGTTATGTAATAAGATGAATGAGAACAATTTCTCCTCTTCTTCATATTTTCTTCTTCTCCATATTTTATTGTCTCTCTATTCTCTTGTCTTTTCCATGCTTTAATTCTACTCCTTTACTATTTTTTTTTGTTATCATTTCACAACAAAATTTCATTTCTAATTAACTGAATTTTTTTTAAAAGAATTTATAAAATAAAATCTCTTAACTGAATTTTCTTAAAAGAACTTATAAAATAAAACAATCACACGCGAAGCGCGGCCGGGAAATTCTAGTTATTATTATTATTATGAGGAGAAAAGAGACTATTATTTACTAAAAGAAAAAATATATAGTGAAAAAGAAGTCAAGTGGAATTTCTTTTTTCTTCTTCTTTTTGGCACAATAAGTGGGATTTCATTCTAGTAGAAATTTCTAATTTTAACAATGAATTGATTACTCACAAAAATCAGGAGAAATCAAAATCAAAGGCATGGATAAGGTGAGACCATCTAGAAGAATGTGACAACTCATAAAACAAAAAGCTTTATATATGACCTTAGGTTAAAATTAAAAAATTTTATACATGGAAATTTCTGATTTTGCTGACTAGACGATCATATCCATGAAATTAAAATCCCGTACTTTAGTACTATTTAGTATTTATTTACCTCAAGTAATCTTCAGTTACAAGAAAATATCATGAAATAGACAGCCACGTGAGTTCCACGTGGCAATAAATGGATTGTAAGCTTTGAAACAGAAAATAAATAAATGGACGGTTTGATTGATTAAGAATTTATGATGGTTCGACCAAAAAGAAATATTTTTTTTTGCTTTTCATTATCTTTTCTTCGTCTGAACTTCTAGAAATGTATACGTTTCAAGTTTTCAGCCCATTTTTAATTAAATTGGTTTGATCAATTGCTTGATATTTTTAATTATTAAGAATTAAATTAATTAATTCTCTAAGGTCTTAACCTACTCCACTATATATCTATATACTAGGATAGAATCAACATTAGTTAACATGAAAAGTAGATAGCACATTGTCAGCCAAAAAAAGAAAAAAAGAAAATAGTTGAGAACATTAAACGAAATTAAGGGCTTGTTTGTTAGTGGAGAACATTTTTCATTTTCCATTTCCAAAATATTAAAGAAATTAGATAGTGCTATAACATGTGTCAATGCAAACAAGCATATTTTTAGAGAATGGATCAGATGACAATGGAGTGAAAATCTCAAAATAAAATAAATATGTTCTTCATTTTCCACTCCATTGTTATCTTCATTTTCCAAAAATATAGTTGTTTTCATTGACACATGTTGTGTCAATACCTACTTTCTTTGATATTTTTGGAGATGGAAAATGGAGAAGGTTCTCCATTACCATACAAGCCCTAACAATTTCTCCTTTTCTAATTGTTCATCTCTCTTATATCTGTATGAAATTTGATAGAATAGTGTTTGTTTTCATGTCGGCCAGCTGTTGGGCAGGCATTGAAATGAACAAGATAATTTATAATAAAAGGTAAATACATGATGAAAAATTAAATATACATTGGTGAGTAGAGTACTATAGTATACTAGCATTTTGATGATAATTAAGTTTGAACGAGAAAAAGGGTTTCAAATTAGGGATTGAAGTTTAGGCTTTAATCATTGAAATGCATGATTGAATCATCATTGATTACATATAATTTGGACACTAATCCAAACTCCTAATTTGATGGATAAGAACGTGGAGCAGTGTCCCTTGTAACGTGTCGCACTATCACTCTCAGATCTCAACTCATGCTCATATCGCAAAATGTCAACGCCAATCCTCAAGAGTCAAAGGTTATTTAACCAAAAAACGTATACTATATACTAGTTGTTTATAAGAGTTGGTGCTATCATACTTATCTAGAAGAAATTCTCATTGCACTTGAGCCGCCTTTTGCCTCAACAGTAAGTGCATATTTCTTTAAACATTTGGTTTTAGGTTTAAGTTCTATTGTATGTAAATTATATGCAGGTTTTGTGTCTCTTCATAGACTTTATTGAGGTTTGTTAGCTTGTTACCTTCATGAATATAGTAGTTTGTCTTTGTAAATTCTCGTTAAATATTTGAATGCATAGAGAAATATATTTGATTATAATAAGATTTCCAAATATTAAATCTTTCAAAAAATAATCTCATTGATCTAAATCTAAAGTAAGGATTGAACTTTTATAGTGAACTGATTATACAGTCAATTAGAGATTGCTTTTGAAATCTTTTAAACTCCAATGAATAATTAAGTTATATTTAGCTCATTTCACCATTGAAAGAATATTGATCCACCATTACACCACTGGATGATTCTGCTTCCTCCTTGTCCTTCCGGTTTGAGACACGCACTCGCCCAAAAAAAAATAAAACTTCGGGGACGGGGACCCATAAATAAAAATAAAATAAAAAGTGTTCCAAGTCATTCCAATAACAGGGCTTGGAAGCCCAAATATTCTAACATCAACTGGGCTTGTAAGCCCAAACTACTTGGTTCTATAACTTGACAAAGCTCGAAATAATCACAAATCCGCTGTCCGCATATGAGACTTTTGATTCATTCATATAACTTGACAAAGCTCGAAATAATCACAAATCCGCTGTCGCTATAAAATTCAAAGCTTGTCAAGCAAATATCAATCCATATAAGAGGTTAGAACATAGAGAAAAGGCTCACTAAAAAATATTGACAGATCCATCAACTGGTTAAATGCTTATTACTATCAGACAAATATTCTAGACACCTCATGTTATGAACACGAACCTAGAAGATGCAAGTGTGTTTAATTCTGGTCCCAAAACTTCTATGCCTAACATCTGTTACCATCATCCTGTCTTTTACCCTCACATGATTGATCATGATAACGAGCGGTTCCGCTCACATATCATCATTTGTAAACTTCCTTATCATTCTCTCTAAATCAGAATTTTACTTAAACAAGATTTTTCCCAGAAGAAACACCATTTCAGCCACGGGTTGAACTTGAAACCAAATCATCAGCATCAAGTCTCAACCACATGATGAGTCCATCACACATGGAGTGGGAAACTAGCAAAGCCAGTATCAACTTCTAACCTGATATAACCCTCTCTTAACAAAAAAAGTTGTTCATGTCAAAGGCTCGTTTCTGCAGGAACGTTCCTCTTAACTAACCTTAGAGATGAGCTGTGATTCCAAAGATATAATTATACATGAGAAGAAAATACTAAGATAACCATTCAAGCAAGGAGCATATATTTAATTAATTATTAATTTGAAATAAAAGAGCAAGAAATTACAGCTTCTTCTGATAACTATACAAGGAGGGCAGGTAAGAGTTTATTTCCGATGCAAAGTACCTTAACATGAGCTAGTGGGCGTTGAGAAGAGTAGAGATCTTTGAAAAGAGCTTAACTTTTCAGAACAAGTGACCATTTCTTACCGCCCCTTTTATAAGAATTTCTCAATGGAGGATGTCAAGGTGGATTTAGGAACAGCACCGATGACTGCATCTTTCTTCTCCCCACCCTTGAAGATCATAACAGTTGGAATACTTCGAATCCCATACCGAGTTGCAACGGAAGGGCTCTCATCAGTGTTCAATTTGTAACATTTGAGCTTCCCTGCATATTCCCTTGACAGTTCCTCGATTATGGGGATAATCATACGGCAAGGACCACACCATGGAGCCCAAAATTCAACCAGAACAGGGACTTCAGAATCAAGAACAACTGACTGCCATTGTTCATCATTAACACAAGGGACTGCTGAAATTTCATGAATAAGCACAATCATATACATTTCATAATATAATGTCAAAGACAAAATGGCAAGTTAACAACTAACAATTCACATAACCAAGATAGGATCCATGAAAACAAGCAGGACTTCTATTTGAAAGCTAATCAATTCCTTTAACCCTAAACTAAAATGCTAAAAACATGAGTTACAGGACATCTTGATGATTAGAACTTAACACTTCAACCTATTTGTCTCGAGTTCAATCTTAAAAAGAGGAATTAGGGGCTTCTGATGGGGGTTAAGTTCAACGAACCCAATCAGTTAAGTTTTGTAGAACTTGCATAGTAAACGACCAGAGATTAAACATTAGTAAACTCAGCTCGTGTTTAGCTTTTACAGAACAATTAAATTCCCAGTATTTACAACAATTTCATGCAAGAAAGCTTTAACTTTTAAACAAATTCAATTTCTTCTTTCTTTATACTAGTACTAAATACTATTCCCTTCTATTTTCATCCACTTTCCCCTCACTTTCCAAGCAACCAATCAAACTAAAAGTAACAGAAAAATCAAATTACACATCTACTGGATAGAATGAAAGCGAGACTGACCATCAACAGCGGTCTCCTGTGCCTCACAGAAAATACGTCCAACACGACCGATTCGACGAGGATCCCGACTCACCGATCGGGATGACTTAGTAACAGAGACCGACCTTGGTTTACTCTTGAGACCACGAAATTCCGGTAATTTAACGGATATTCTCCGATCGGAAGCCAAAGAAGAAGAGGCAGCGGCAGTAATTGAGGTGAGAGTAACGGAAGCGGCGGCCATGGGAAGAGGAAATTAAACGGACACAAAAGGGGAGATGTCGACGAGAGTGAAGGATTTGGAAATTTTATTGATTTGGTTATTTGTCGTGTGGAGATTTTTTGGATTATAGCTAAAAGGGAGGATTTTTGATGATGAGAAAGAGAGAGGAGGGATGGGACGTGGACGACGATGATTGGCTTCTCAATTGGATATATTGTCTGCGGTACGGATTCAAGGGACTTGTGGTTGCCACGCTGGCTTTTTTACATTGGATTGGTTATGGAACACGTGTGTTATGTAATGAAATGAGATCAGCTTAAAACTAAAAGTCTAAAACAAGTGTTGTACTGGCCAAAAAAAAAAAACAAGTGTTGTAAATTCAAGTGTTTTTCAATTTCACCCTCCTCATCTACCCGTTGGATATTTGAATTCATTCATCTAATTTTTGAACAACAAGTGATTGATGATTGCTCGATAACATAAATTCGATTCCAAGTACATACGGGCGGGGGGGTGGATCTACATGAGGCTTTGAGGGGGCCATGGCCTCCCAAAAAAAAGGAAAAATTGTATAATAACCCTCTAAAAATGGAAAAGTTACATGATAATCAATAGATTTATATGTAATTGTAGTATAAAATTTTTAATTTGGCCCCCCAAAATTTAATTTTACATAAAATAATTTATATAACCCACTCAAACTTATGTGTCAAGATCCGCCCCTGTATATGGGAGGGAGGGAGTGAGTTGTTGGGAGAATTTTAGTTTTATACACTCCGACTTATAAGAGATTTCATTGAAAATCGAAAAAAAATTGCACTAACATACACGAAAGAAAGAAAACGAGAAAAGTGTTGCACTTTCCATTGAGCTACACATGGATATAAATACATATACAAAATTTACAATTAAGCTTTGGCCGGATTGATTTTCATGAATTCTACCAGGAGATTGACTAATTTTGTGAAGAAGAGTTCCTCATAGATACCCTTTCCTTGGCCTTGGCTACCTAGACCCACATGTATGAAATTTATTACTTCAAATTGGTCTAGCCAAGAAAGGCAATATACCTTGTAGCAGCTCCAAAACCATATGGTAATGTAAAGTGCAATGTAGATATTGTTAGGCTGACCAAAAAGAGCAAAAATGAAATCAGAATTAATCATCAACTAATTTGTTGATGCAGGCTTACATATAGATAATACAGATGTTTCTAGCTTTGGGTTTGGTAAAAGGCCTGACAACAATGTCAGCAACTCCATTGCCCACCATTTAAGGCTAATTATATGATTAACATATCAGGAAAACAATTGGGTTACATTAGAGACCGAACATCATAAGTAACAACTAATGTCAGTTTGGAAAGAACAGAACAGAATCCTCACCAAACCATTACGGTAGAAAGAACACCAAGGCGAAATGACTCGGGAACACCAAGAAAAGCATCATTGGACAATGGGGAATGAGTTTTTCACAAGCAGACGAATACTTGACGTAAATCCCAAGCAAAATAAACATTCAACCAAGTAGATAAACAAAAGGCTATATTTGCTGCTCCAATGTCTCCTAATTCTAATTTATACACAAGGATCCAACACACGTCCAACATTACAAAAGTGCTAGTGGTGAAATACTTGTTCTTAAATTAGTCCAAGTCATTACATTAATTAGTGATGTAAACCATTTTCATAGACTAAAATTGCCACAATTCAGAAGCTTGGATATGAAAGGAAGAGTGGTGAATTACAAGAAGGCTAAAGCCAGTGACATTGGTGAGAGATGTAGCCATTGCAATTGACCTTAACGGGAGGTTGAGATCATGTGACTTACTCACCTGGATGGATCCATCAAAATGGTAATTAACACATGCATCCATATTGATTAATATTGACCTTTAGTTTCTGCAATTTAGATTATATATATATATATAGCTTAATGGTAGGAGTAGGACTGAGTGAATTTATATTAGAACAAAGTAAAAACTTTGAATCATGGCTCTGTTTAAACATGTAAAAGATTGATCTCATTTAGGAAAAATAGTTAAAACATGTACATGCGAAAGAAAATAGGATCAATTAATAAGAGAAGTTAATTAAGGTGCTGAATCTTGGTTAATTGGTACAAGGCTTTCGTGACAGATTCGTGCGCGGTCACGGAAGGCATACACTAGCCCAGGGGTACAATCGCGGCGAAGACTGAATTTTTTCGTCTTGAGATTGTAGTAAACAAGATTGGCACCGGCAGCAGAGGAACCGCTCGACAATAGCAACACTTGATCACCGTGAATATAAGTCAAGGGTTTTAAATAGGGACCCATTTCTGCACCTTGAATAGAAAACAGCTTGGTCCAAGACTCGTCATTTCCGTATTCCTTCATCACCCATATATCTGTCACCACTCCGTCACTCCCATATTTCTTCGAACTGCAAGCTCGGTAATACAGAGTATTCTTGAGGAACCCGACACAAAGATTTCCTTCCACAACATCAAAAGACCAGACCCGGAACCCGACACAACGATTTCCTTGAGCATCAAAAGAAAATACATTATCGGGATCATAATAAGGATAATAAGGAAGACGTAGAGTCCGAGCTTTCTGGGTGTTAAGGTCAAGACTTATTATAATCTCCACTTTATTTTGATCGCGTGCTCTCCAGTTTAAGCCACCATCTACATAGACTCCCTTACCACCAATAAGTTGATAGTAGTACTCCCTGAAAATATTGTAACTGCGGTGCTTACTTTCCCATGAATTCAATCTTAGACTATAGAAGATTGCCAGACAAGTATACGTCGTCCAACAACGGTAAAACTTAACTACCTTATAATCATCATTGCAGGGGTCATATCCAAATCCAATGAATCCAAGCAATGTTGAAGATTTCTCAGGAGAGGGAGGTAAAATCTTGTGCTCCTGGGTAGACATGTTCCGCAACATAATAGTAGTTCTATCCTCATTGGCCAAGCAAAGCAAGCCATTGCAAGTGCCTACCAAAACCATATCTAGTAATAATTGATCCACCGTTACATGTAACGTACTCAAATCCAACGAGTAAAATCGACTAACCAAATCAACAGTAACAAGGCTTCCGTGAGTGTGGGATTGGGTGGACCGTTGGAGATGGAGTTTAATGAATTTGGGATCCTTTATTAGCAAAAGCCATTGTCTAATCGAAGGAGGCTTTTTACCGGTAATTGGCAGAGGATGCCCTCCATCAGATCGAATGGAACCTCATCTGATGACTCTCTCCCGCGGCGGTACTGCTTCTTCATTCTTTCCGCTGATGCACGCGGCGTGCTTAATTATATATATATGGTGCGTATATTCTCAAGAACAAGGGCAAGAAGAGCAAATCCCAGTACAATATTGAGAGGAGGTATTTGGTATCAGTCTTTATAGACTCTCCCTTTCCAATTTATATATTGGCAAAAAAAAAAAAAGAATAAACAAGTCTTGATCGCAGGTGTGGTCTTTTGACTCTTTTCTGGCCGTTCGATTCCTTCTCCTTCGACCCTGACAAGGTACCAACTGTTGGATCGTAAAGGCCGAAGCTTGCTTAATTTATGTTTTGATGAAGCTGAGGGTGGGCGTAAATGGGCTGACCATGGACTAGGAGTTGGCCCATATAACTGTAGAATTTTTTAGCTTTCTATGCCCAATAACAAAAAACTCAAAACAAAATGGACTGAACCTAGTAGTTTTTTTTTTTGGCTAGACCGAACCTAGTAATCGAGTATCTATACTAATCTTTTTTTGGCACCAGAGTATCTATACTAATCTATACATACTAATAATAATGTGAAATCCTGAGTTTGTGTCACGAGTTGTCACGAACACAAACTCAGTTTTTAAAAGATTAAAAAGCAAAAATAAAAACTATCCATATGAAAATAAAACCACCAAGGGTATATATAATATTTAATTTTTATTTATATCAATTAAAAAAAATCTATCAACTTAAATGTGCAAAAAAAGTTACTATAAACTACTCCCTCCGTCCCATATTATCTGTCCACTTTTCCTCTAATAGAAGTGGACAGATAATATGCGACGGAGGGAGTACCTTTTTATTTCTACACTCACATAGTGAGTGATATGGATCTAGTGAAGCTTTGATAATTTCCAAATGATCACTTGCCTAGTTGTTCTTTTATGTTTTTGAATTTCAATTACATATTTCAATTCTTTTGGATTTTATAATTTCTTAAAGGTCAAATCAAATAAAAGCTCATGTAGACAAAACCGAAAATTGTAATAATATTCATGCTTAGAATTGCATCCCCATGATCAGTTCAATCTTAGACTGTAAAAAATTGCCCGATAATGATCCTTCCTCCAACCATCTTGTGCAGCAGGGTAAGTCCTAACCACCTTTACCTTATGATCATCATTGCCCCAAAAGTGCAATGCCAAGGAACCGGAGGTAAAATCTTGTGCCTTGTTGGTAGACATGTTCCACAAAATAATAGTATTATTATCCCAACTGGACAAGCAAAGCAAGCCATTGCACACGCCTAGCAATCTAATATCTAAAATATTATTTATGATTTGATACTCATAAACCAAAGGACGAATAATTTTGGCTTCCTTGGTACTCAATTAATCCAAAGAAGAAGAGGCAGCGGCGGTACAATTCAAGGAACATGTGGCTGCCGCGCTGGAATTTTCATTGGATAGGTTATAACACACGTGTGTAATGTAATGTAATGAAATCATATAAAAAAAAAAGTAAAAACTTGTGTTTATAAATTCAAGAGTTTTTCAATTTCACCCTCCTAATCTGCCGTTAGATGTTTGATTTTGTCTAAAATGAACAGAAATTCTAGGAAAAATATTGATTTGTTCAACTATTTTTACCTTTTAACAAGTGATTGATGATTGCTTGATAACATAAATTCGATTCCAAGTACATATGCGAGAGAGAGAGTACATTTGTTGAGAGAATTTTTATCTTACATGCTCCTGACTCGTATATGATCTCTCTTTAAATTGGAAAAATTGCATTAACTTACACCGGAATAACTAGAAAAGAGTAGCAACATTGAGCTACACATGAATATATACATACAAAATTGACAATTGAGCTTTGGCCGGGTTAATTTTCAACAATTCTAACTAGAGATTGACTAATTTTGTGAAGAAGAGTTCCTCGTAGATACCCTTTCTTTGGCCTTGGCTACCTATATAAGAAAAAGAACCCCCACATGTATGAAATTTATTACTTGAAATTGGTCTAGCCAAGTAAGGCAAAAAAATAATGCTAATAAGAGAGAGATTAAAGAAGAGAAGACCAGAAAACCAGACCTGTTTTTCCCAATTTGTGAAGATTGCAAAAAGAGAAAGAAGAATAGTTTGCACAATTGAACCGGCTACTATTCCAATCCAAAGTCCTCTTCCTTTAAGATGTGCAACAAAACCCAGAACAATTCCAATTGGCAATCCAATAAGATAGAATGCACCGAGATTTGCATAGGCTCCTAATGATTGCCATCCACATCCTTTAGCAACTCCTGGTGGAAGAAAACTGAAGGGAATTAATGGATTGAAACAAGCATTTATTTGTAAAGACTAAAAGAGTGATGAGAAATTACTAACCAGAAAGAACAGCCTGTATGCTATCAGTGACAAGTGAAATGCAGAGCAAAGGAGCCATGGCTGCAACATACTTCACCACTGGCTTCTCATTGCTATAAGCATATCCCACAATGTGTCGACTGAAAAACAGAGCTACGCTCACAATGATTGCCTCTATGGTTGCCATGGACATTCCAACTTTGACAGCCCTTCGAGCTATCTCGGGGTTCCCAGCTCCTAGTTCATTAGAAACTCTTGTGCTGTAAAAAAATAACATTAATAAAATTTGATTTCACTGATACATATATCTACATGAATTACAATCAATTGATTTAGATTAGTGAATACCTTGCAGCAGCTCCAAAACCATATGGTATAGTAAAGTGTAATGTAGATATTGTTAGGCTGACCAAAAAGAGCAAAAATGAAATCAGAATTAATCTTCTGTATAACAAGTAAGTAGTGACCAAATTGCTTACCATATAGATAATACTGATGTTTCAAGCTTTGGGTTTGGTAAAAGGCCTGACAACAATGTCAGCAGCTCCATTGCCCACCATTTAAGGCTTTAATTCGATTGACATGTCAAGAAAAACATTTGGGGTAGATTAGAGACAGAACATCATAAGTAACAACATATGTTAGTAGTTTGGCCAGAACAGAACAGAACAGAATCCTTACCAAACCATGACGGTAGAAGGAACACCAAGGCGAAAGAACTCGGGAATACCAAGAAAAGCTTCTTTGGACAAAGGGGAACGAGTTTTCTCGCAAGCAGATGAATACTTAACGTAAATCCCAAGCAAAATCACATTCAACCAAGTTGATAAACTAAAGGCTATGGCTGCTCCAATGTCTCCTAATTCTAATTTAAACAAAAGGATCCAACAAACCGGTGCATGGAAACACAGAACAAGAAAGGCACTTAGCAGCATTGGAAGGGTCACGCTTTGCATTTGCAGAAATCGAGTCAGGGGCTTAAGGATTGCACTTGCAAAGAGTCCCGGGATTAACCATAGGGAATATTGGCGTGCCTTGTGGGAAATTAGTGTGTCTTGGCCAACGAGAGGTAACAATTTGTCCATGAATATCCATAGTATGCAAATCGGAGGACAAATAAGAATGAGGGAAATAATTGCAGTATATGTATAAACTCCAAGTTTTTTGTATTGCTTTGATCCAAAAGCTTGACCACATAAAGTTTCCAATCCACCAGCCACTCCTGACTACTTGGCAAATCCAAAATTTGCAATTAGCTATTGATCAGAGAGATGGGTTATGAAGGAAAATCATGGAACTGAACAATTTTGGAAAAATCTAACAACCCATTTGAGCCAACTTGTTCTTAAATTACTCTGTTTTTTCATAAGACTAAAATTGCAAGAATTCAAAAGTTTGGATATGAAGGGAGAGTGGGGACTTACAAGAAGGCTAAAGCCAGTGACATTGGTGAGAGATGTAGCAATGGCGACGCTAGAAAGAGAAAGCTGACCCAAATGTCCAACCATTATTACTGATACAACTTGAAGAAGGTATTGAAGAAGTGCCACCGCCACCATCGGCACCGCTATGCGGCTTCCCTTCTTCAACTCTTGCATATAACCACCCCAACTCACTGCCCATTTCTTCTCTACCATTTCTGCCATGCTAGCAGCCTCTGTTTTCTTCTCTTTGAATGGAACTTTAATGGTGGCCAAAGCCAAACAAGTGATCTTCTTATTATAACACATTAATGTCTCTGGATTATAAGTACAATTTACAAATAAACAATCAAATCAAGAAGATTTTTGCCGTTATTATTGAATTGATTACTAGTTAATTGTTGTTTTTCTCGTGTGTTGTGAGTTGTGACAAATTAATGTTCAACTGCTTACCAAGATATATATAGCTATATTCCAGGTTTTAGCATTTATGTTCTGACTCTTCCTAGTAAGTAATATCCATTTTTTTCTCTTTGATGTACAAGTTTTGTTCCTGACTCGACTTGCATTAATGTATCTTGACTAAGGGATGAAACTCGTTGCCCCATTTTTGCCTCATTTAATTTGAGTCATTTCTTGTCCGGTAATACTAATTTAAATTTTAATGTATATATGGGTACACATTAAAATAAAAAATTAAACTATGAAAATATTGTTAAAAAAAAAACTACTGTATGAAAATCATGAATCTATGATCTTGAGAGCCTACAAGGAGGCTTCCTTGGTTTAGGTAAAAAACTCATTAATCCTCAATTAGAGATGTTATATAACGATAATTACGAGAGTCATCAAGTGGATATAAATTATTATAAAAAAATAAAAGTAAATATATGTACCAAAAAATATTAGTAAATGAAAGTGAAAAATACCATTAATTCGCCGACAAACTTTTGAGATTGTATTTGTATATATTCAATCGATACAAGTGACCCAAAAATCAGGGACATGAAATAAAGGAAGAACTGGCCAAAGTCTGAATTGAAAGACAAATCCCCTCAAGTATAGATATAGATATAGATGCAATAAAGATCCGATAAGGATTTTGATTTTGTATAATTATTTTAAAAAAAGAACATTATATTATTGATAAAACTAAAACTAAAGTTTGTTTCCGTTTTAAGAATAAAGATAATAATCTTATAAATTAAAATATCTCTGGATATACACATCTATATTACACCTGTCAATATAATCTCAAGATACTCTTTTTTATTTTTTATTTTTTTTGAATTCTACTCTCAAGATACTATACATATTATTATTACAAAAATAATTTCAAGAGGTAAGAATAAAAGTTCAGTCCAAAGTTGTAATCTAATTGCAAGAGGCAGACGCAGGGTAGATGAATTTGGGAGCTGCGCCGCTGAGAATGTCAAGGTGTTGTTGTGCATGAATCATGGCAGCCACCGCCAAGATGCACGCCGATGACTGATGAAGCGTTAATGCCTGCCGCTAGCGGAGTGGCTCTTGGCAGGCCATGAATTGACTTGTCTTTTTATGATTGAGAAGTCGTTAATTCACGCCATTTTAACCCAAATTAGGCCCAACTAATTTTGCCCCATAAGACCTAGCCCAATGACGACTCAACCGGTCAAAATAGAAAGGAAGAATCTGATTCTTGTTCCGTCAACATCAAGTCAACGCTGAATAGTATACAATCCCAGATTCCATCTGAAGGAAAAGGAAGGAGTCCCATGGAGGAAGTGAAGTTGGCAGCCATTGCAATTGAGCTTAATTAACGTGCGGTTGAGATAAGCTCGCCAATGTAGCGATATAAACCCCAGGAGAGGAAACGCGTTTGGGATTTGAGAAGAAAGTTTTTTTTTTTTGGGAGATTTGAGAAGAAAGTTAAAAGGAGGTAATGGAGAAATTTCAATTTCTAATTTATATATATTGACTCGATCCCTTAAAAAGGTAATTAACACATGCATCCATATGGGTTCGTAATAACAATTAGGAAGACGCAGAGTCCGAGCTTTCTCGGTGTTAAGGTCAATAGCTACCATAATATCCACTTCATTCCTAGTTTTACTATCAATATTTCGTGCTGTCCAGTTTAAGACACTATCTACACAGACTCCTGCAAATGAACAAAGATAAATATTAGTTATATGGCCCAAGAAGTAATATATGGAACCTTCTTAGTGGAGCCAATCGTAGATATACTATATTGGATTCATGAGTTTTAACTAAATACTAAAGAACACTAATCCTCAACAATTTTGAGGGACTTTTAAAATTTAGAACAGTTTTTCTTTTGGGTAAATTAATGTTGTCTGGTCTGAGTAAATTTTAGATTTTTCAGGTTAATTTTTTACTGGTAAAGATTGTTCATATATAGTGGTAATCAAACATTGCCTGAGTTAGATTTAACTAATGACACATACAAATTTCTCTGTTTTAGTTAATGATCATCAGAGTTTGGAAGAGATCAAGCTAGCAAGGGCTGCAACGTTGGTCAGAGTCAGAGGGTAAGAAGAGGCCGCATGAAAGCAAAGGAAAGGTGTGTCCCATATGGAGGAAGTAAGATTGGGTGCCATTGCAATTGAGGTTGAGATCATGTGACATGCCAATTTACATGCCCAACAGAAAGCTTCTCGATTTATCTCCAAGCCTTACTCACCTAGCTCATTCCATCAACAACGTAAACATTTAACACTGCATCCATCATTAATATTATTGACCTTTAGCTTCTGCAATTTAGATTAGAACAAAGTAAAAACTCTGAAGCATATTGCATGGCCCTGTTTTAGACATGTAATTATTCAATATAGATATTGATTTCATTAAGGAAAAATAGTTAAAACATGCTAAAGAAAAATATCTAAAACTACATGGGATCAATAATATCATTAAATAATTTTAGGTGCTGAATCTTGGTTAATTGGTACAAGGCTTTCGTGACAGATTCGTGTGTCGTGGTGACGGAAGGCAAACACTAGGCTTAGTTCAGGGATACATCCGTGAAGAATGCTCAATTTTTTCTTGTTTAGATTGTAGCAAATAAGATCCTTGGCATCCACAGCATAATAGTTAGTATCGGACGACAATAGCAACACTTGATCACCATGAATACAAGTCAAGGGTTTATAAGGGGGACACCTTTCTGCACCTCGAATAGAAAACAGCTTCATCCAAGACTCGTCATTCCCAAATTCTTTCATCACCCATATATCCGTCGACACATCGTCATTCCCATATTCCTTCGTCTCCCCTCTTTTGTACTGTCGGTAATACCGAGTACTGTTGAGGAAACCTACAGAAAGATTTCCTTCCAAAACATTAAAAGAACTCATCTCCCACGATCTACCATCGGGTTCATGATAATGATAAGGAAGACGTAGAGTCCGAGTTTTCTCGGTGTTAAGGTCAAGACTTATTATAATACTCACTCTACTTTTACTTTTATTATTATAATCGGGTGCTCCCCAGTTAAAGGCACCATCTACATAGACTCCTGGACTAAAAAGTTAACGAGTAAACCCGAAACAATCGTAACTGTAGTGCTTGCTTCCCCATGAATTCGATCTTAGACTATAAAAGATTGGCCGATGACCCCAATGGTAAAATCTAACCACCTTATAATCATCATTGCAGGGGTCATATCCAAATCCAACCTCTAGACTAATTCCATATATAATTAGCGTATTTCTCAGGAAGCGAAAGCGAAAGCGGAGGTAAAATCTTGTGCTCCTTGGTAGACATATTCCACAACATAATGGTCTTTTTATCCGAGCTGGACAAGCAAAGCAAGCCATTGCAAGCGCCTTCCAAATTAATACGAAGGCGCCTTGGATTTGGTAATTGATTAATGGCTTCCGTCGTTACATGTAAGGTACTCAAATCCAACGAACAAAGTTGATCTTTATCCACAATAGCTACAAGGCTGGAGTGGGTGGATCGTTGGTGATGGAGTTTAATGAATTTGGGATCCTTTATTAGGAAAAGCCATCGTCTGCAAACACCCTTGAATCGAACGAGGCTCTTTACCGGTAGTCGGCAGAGTATGCCTTCCATTAGATCGAATGGAACCTCATCTTCTTCCATGACTGATGTCTCTCTCCCGCGGCGGCGGCGGCGGCACCGCTTCTTGTTTCTTAATTTCGCTGCTGCGGTGTGCTTAATTATTATATATATATATATGGTCCGTATATTATCAACGATTAAGGGCAAGAGCAAATCAGTACAATATATTTAACAAAATCTAACCCTCTATCCCCAACAGGGGAAAAAAAACAAAAAATAAACCCACCGCTATTTGGATTAAAATTCTTAACATACATTGGCGGTTATACACTTTGTTTTCTTATGAACCAAACAAACGAGGGAAATTCCAATGTGAAAAACAAAAAAGAGAGAGAAGGACAAGTATAGAGAATTATAGCTCGCCAATGTTGCGATATAAACCCCAGGAGAGGAAACGCGTTTGGGATTCGAGAAGAATTTTTTTTTTTTGGGGGAGATTTGAGAAGAAAGTTAAAAGGAGGTAATGGAGAAATTTCAATTTCTAATTTATATATTGACTCGATCCATCAAAAAGGTAATTAACACATGCATCCATATGGTTAAAATTGACCTTTAGTCTCTGCAATTCAGATTAAATTAAATTATATAGCTTAACGGTAGGAGGACTGAGTGAATTTATATTAGAACAAACTAAAAGCTCTGTTAATTTAGACAGGTAAAATACTGATCTCATTAAGGAAAAAGAGTTAAAACATGTACATGCGATGCAAAAGAAAAATATCTAAAACATGGGAATCAATAATTAAATAATTTTAGGTGCTGAAACTTGGTTAATTGGTAGAAGGCTTTCGTGACAGATTCGTGCGTGGTAAGGGAAGCCATACAGTAGCGTAGGGGTACAATCGCGGCGAAGACTGAATTCTTTCTTCGTGAGATTGTAGTAAACAAGATTGGCAGAGGAACCGCTCGACAATAGCAAGACTTGATCACCATGAATACAAGTCAAAGGTTTATAAGGGGGACCCCTTTCTGCACCTCGAATAGAAAGCAGCTTGGTCCAAGACTCGTCATTCCCATATTCCTTCATCACCCATATATCTGTCACCACATCTTCATTCTCATATTTCTTCGTCCCATATTCCCAATAATTACGAGTATCCTTGAGGAAACCGATACAAAGATTTCCTTCCACAACATCAAAAGACCTGACCCAAAATTTATCTTTGGGTTCATAATAAGGAAGACGTAGAGTCCGAGCTTTCTGGGTGCTGAGGTCAAGACTTATTATAAAATCCCCTTTGATATGATAGCGAGCTCTCCAGTTTAAGGCACCATCTACGTAGACTCCTTCAATACTTCCATCACTACAAATAAGTTCACACCCCTGCAAAATATTGTAGCTATCGTGCTTGCTAATTTCCCATGAATTCAGCCTTAGACTATAAAAGATTGCCATATAAGTATACGTCGTCCAACAACGGTAAAACTTAACTACCTTATAATCATCATTGCAGGGGTCATATCCAAATCCAACCAATGATGAAGCGTATTTCGGAGGAAGCGGAGGTAACATCTTGTGCTCCTTTGTAGACATGTTCCACAACATAATACTATTCCTATCCCGAGTGGACAAGCAAAGCAAGCCATTGCAAGCGCCTGCCAAAATAATATCACCTGGTAATTGTTTGATGGCTTCCTTCGTCACATGTAACGTACTCAAATCCAACGACCAAAGTTGTTTAAGGTGATCGACAGTAACAAGGCTTCCCTTGGATGGGGTGGATCTTTGATGGAGTTTGATGAATTTGGGATCCTTTATGAGCAAAAGCCATCGTTTGCAAACCCCTTTGAATCGAACGAGGCTCTTCACTGGTAATCGGCAGAGTATGCCCTCCATTAGATCGAATGGAGCCCCGTCTTCCATCACTGATGACTCTCTCCCGCGGCGGCACTGCTTCTTTATTCTTTCCGAAGAAATTTAACTGATTGGTACTTATTTGAAAAAGTTAAAAAAGAAGGTAATGGAGAAATTTGTTCTATTTTCTAATTTATATATTGACCAAACTAAAGCCTAACATGTCACGTCTTGAGGCTGGTGTAGTCGGTCTAACAAGCCTTGAGGCTGGTGTAGTCGGTCTTTTGACTCTCTTCTGGCTGTTCGATTCATTCTCCTTCCAACCGTTGGATTGTAAGCTTAATTTATGTTTTAGTGAAGCTGATGGTGGGCTTCAAATGGGCTGACCACGGACCATGAATCGGCCCACATAATTGTAGATTTTTGGGTTTTCTATGCCCAATAACAAGCAATTCAAAACAAAATTGACCGGACCTATTAATTGAGTATGTGCTTGAAGCCTTCACACTGGTGAGTGGCGTGGTCTTTTGACTCTTTTCTAGCCGTTAGATTCCTTCTGCTTTCCAGCGTGACACGATAGAATTAATTAATGGACTGAAACAAGCTTTTAGTGGTAAAGAGTGATGAGATATATATTACTAACTAGAAAGATTAACGCCACGTTGCTAATTTTGTCAGACAATATAGATTCGTAGCACTATTATAAAATACAGACTACCAAAACACCATTTAGAAAATGCAAAAAAATGATGCTTTATTTCTTCTTCATGAAAAGCACAAGATCAGTTCATATACAGATTTAAAAATGAAAAGCACGATTATTGATGTGGATTTTCTCCAACATGTTTATTTCTAATGATTTGATAAGATTCGATTGGAGAACCTAGTTGTTATCCATTAGGAAGATAAGCTATTTGTTGAAATTCCTCAACCGAGTATTGTGTTGTGTATTTGGCTTTTAAGTTCTGGGTGTGTTTTTGTAAAGCTCTGTTATTGATTATTGGGTTTCAAAGTTCTGAAATTTGTGGCAATGAGTACACAATTTTTTTGTTTGTTATTGAAAAAAAGGATTAATGAGTTTTGCTGGGAAATTTCATTCTGGGAACCAATTGATCAAGAGTGCAAATTCCTGGAAAAAAAAATCCGATAGGGAGAGAGATTGCATTTCCAAAAATAACTCCAGTCTTGACTAACAGTCCGTTTACTTGGTTCTCCGTTCTGGCGATGAAAATGTTTCCTGACTTCTTCCAAACAGAAACAATCGTCGGTTTTTTTGAACCAAAGGAACAGTGGAGTTAGGGAGAAGAAAGTGAAGAACTGGAGAGAAATCTGGTACGATTTAATAATTTTGAATGGAAAAATATTAACCGTTAAATGTAAAATAATACAAGTGGCATCAATCTAGCATGGAGCCAAATCCCTATTTTCTAATTTATATATTGACCAAACTAAAGCCTTGAGGTCGGTTTAAAGCCTTTGAGGCTGGTGTAGTCGGCCTTTTGACTCTCTTCTGGCTGTTCGATTCATTCTCCTTCCAACCGTTGGATTGTAAAGGCCGAAGCTTGCTTAATTTATATTTTAATGAAGTTGAGGGTGGGCTATAATTGGGCTGACCACGGACCATGAATCGGCCCACATAACTGTAGAATTCTGGGCTTTCTATGCCCAATAACAAGCAATCCAAAACAAAATGGACCGGACCTATTAATTGAGTATCTGCATAATTTGAATCTTTGATACCAATGGTTCAAGTGGTTTGACACTTTTTCCCCTTAAGCAAGGTTTCGAGTTCGAGTCCTGTGAATAGAAAAAACCATTATTATCCTATAGTGGATCAACCGGCTCGAACAAGGTTAACCTATAAATATACCAAAATTTTATTCTTTGATAATTCCAAATCACTTGTATAGTAGTTCTAATATTGTTTTTGAATTTTAATTCTTTTGGATTTTATAATTTCTTAAAGGTCAAATCAAGTATTGATAGGAACTCTGCTGTTTAGACAAGGTTGATTAAGTTTTGTTGCTGTTATGTTCTGCTGTTCGCTTCCTTGTTTGGGTTGCTGTGGCTGTGATGTTGATTTGCTTTTCTTGGTGTACTTTTAATATCTTCCATTAATAAAATTCTATCATTTACCTTTCAAAAATAAAATGTTCTTCTTCTTCTTTGAAAGAAAAAAAAAAGTAAAATCTCATAATAATGGCCCTGTCTAGATATATACAATTCAATATAAGAATCTATTTGAAGAAATTAACCAAGGAAAAAGTATGTTTAATTACTTTTATAAGTATTGATAATTAAAGAAGAAAGAAAAATTTAAAACATGGCATTAGTGAGAGAGTAACTTAATTAAGCAGATGTTAATATTTCCTAGCGCTGCTGAATTTTGGTGACATATTTGTGCTTGAAACAAATTATACCGAAATATGGCTTTGTTTTGACATAGAGAATTACTCAGTATATGAATATTGATCATATTACTTTTTTTGTTTTTTACAGTTTGTTTGGATAATTTTTTTGAGAGATCAATAAAGGACAAGATAGGATGAAAAATGAGGAATTTTTAAAGGAAAAGAAGGAAAAGACCAATCCTTATTTGGATTGTTTAAAATATAAAAAGTAAGGAACATGAGGGATCACTTAGCATTTTATAAATAAAAGCTTTGTTGGTCCTTGTTGGTACTCCAACTTGGAGTACCAAAAAATATGGACTTATAAGGATCAAGGACCAAAATTGGTCTTCCAAAACTCATGGACAACATGGATTACTAACCAAAAAGACCTCTTGTCCGGTCCCGTCCCATCCAGTTCCTTACTAGTCCCTCAATCCAAACACACTGTTAGGTAAAAATAAAAACGAGGCTTTCATTCATAGAGTTGAATCATTACAATCAGTGTTGAACAAAGGCCAAATGCTCTCAGGTGTTTTCTCTCACACCAATAGTAAGAGACTTTTAACTTATAAATTACATGTGATTAATTTCTAGCTAGCTCCTCAATCTTGGTTAACTCGTACGAGGCTTCGGTGACAGATTTGTGCTTGATAGAAGGCATAAGGCTCTAGACGAGTGATACGACCGCAATCACTGAATTTGTGCTCTTTCAAATTGTAGATTAAAAGCTCCCCACTATGTGACAATAGCAACACTTGATCATCACCATCCTTTCCACAATGATAATAAGTTAAGGGTTTGAATAGGCAGAGCTAGTGGAGGTTATAGTGTCCCCAACTTTGATAATATAGGGTGGGATAGAAAACAACTTTGTCCATGATTCCTCCTTCCCATATTCCTTCATCACCCATATATCTATGACTTGTTTTTGCCAATACCAATCCTTGTCCTTGATGCCCACCAAACAAAGCTTTCCTTCAAAAACACAAACAGAATTGATACGAAATAATTGATATGGATGATTGGGTTTATAAGGAAAGCGCAGATCGCGAGCATTCTTGGTATTAAGGTCAAGACCTATAATAGTATCTACTAACACTCCATTAATGTTATGGCGTGCGATCCAGTTTAAGGCACCCCTGCATAGATCACTCCTTCCCTTGGAAAAAAATATTGACCGAGCCGAAAATTGTGCTTATAAATGCTTTCCCATGACCATGTGTTCAATCTTAGACTATAAAAGATGGTCAGAATACTATAAACCCTAACCACCATATAATCATCATTGCAGGGGTCATATCCAAATCCAAACAATTCTAAGACTAACTCTAGAGCTCCTAAAGAGGGAAGCGGAGGTAAAATCTTGTGCTCATTGGTAGACATGTTCCACAACATCATGGTATCATGATTATCTTCCCCAACACCACTAGACAAGCAAAGCAAGCCATTGCAAGCGCCTACCAATCTAATACGCTTTGGTGATTCTTCATCGAAAAAAATATCGAATTCCTTCGTTATACTTAATGTACCCAAATCCACCGAGCAAAGTTGATTACCCTCAACAACTGTAACAAGGCTTCCCTGAGTACTGTGGGATTGGGTGGATCGTTGGAGATGGAGTTTGATGAATTTGGGATCCTTTATTACCAAAAGCCAATTTGTGCAAACACCCTTGAATCGAACGAGGCTCTTTACCGGTAACCGGCATACTCTTTACCGGTAACCGGCTGAGTATGCCGTCCATTAGGTCAAATGGAACCTCATCATCTTCCATGACTGTTCTGATATTCTCTCCCGTGGCGGCACTGCTTCTCCAATCTTGCCTCTGCTGCGGCGTTAGTACTTATATTATATGTAATATATATCTGAATTAGCCAATTAGGATTTACTAATATATAATTTTAATTAAGTGTAGAAAATTAATAATTAAAGTAATGTAGAAAAAACAGGTGTACATAATAAATAAATAAAAGATTGAATTTCGAAGTTTTAACAGAAAATTAATGGCACCTTATCAACTGAAGTGAAAAGGATGGTCTAAAATTTGATAAAGAACCCTCTTCAAGTTGGTAGTAGCTTTGGATAGATTATAGAAGCAACTTTGAATCATCATAGTCATAGCTAAATTTAGACATATAAAATTCATTTACAAGTATCAATTTGAAGGAATTAACTGAGGAAAAGTATAGTGTTAGTCATATAAATAAATATTGATAATATCACTCACCAAGTAATATGTAAAACATGGCACTAACGAGGGACTAAATACAGACGGATGGATCGTTGGAGATGGAGACGGATGAATTTGGCATCCTCTATAAGCAGAAGCTATCGTCTTCAAAGTTGAAAAAACCCTTGAATCGAAAGAGGCTCTTTCACCGGTAATCAGCAGAGTATATAGTTGAAAGTTTCAAACTTTGAACTAAGATAGGTTGTGGCCAAAAAAAAAGAAAAAAGAACTAATTAAGATAGGTTTCTCTCACGCATTAGAGATTCTATCTTCTCCACATCTTCAGGCGTGTCAACCCCATGAGCCTCATGGTCAACCTTTATGACCTGCACAAAAAACAGATGTAAACAAATAAATATAAATACAAGTTAATGATCACTTCGGCTTCTAGTAAAAATATGAAAGTTAGAATTTAATACCCAGATTTCAGAGGTATAGGATTTTTAGTATAAATTCATGGTCGATTCGGTTTACTATAAATTCATCTTATTAGTATAAGGATTAAACAGAGGCATAGGAATTTTAGCATACCTTCATCTTATAGCCATTCTCAAGGACTTTAAGCTGTTCCAAGTCCTCTTCCAGTTGTAGTGGAGTAGGCTGAAGCTTTGGATAAATTTTTAGAAACTCTGAATCATAGCTCTGTTTAGACATAAAATTCAGTAAGTATCAACTGAGAGTAGATTTATTTTTAACTTTAAACTATAGCAAAATTCCGTCCTGATACCTGAATCCCAAGATGAAGCAAGTATGGAAACTGTGGATTGACTTTTGCTGATCTATAACAAAGTCAATCAACAAATACATTAGGGAAAAATGCAATTAGAACAAAACGGTTGACATGCAAATGCCCAGTGCCCACACACATAAAGATCAATAATCTTACTTGTTAAATGGTATCAGTCCTCTAGAGAAATATATAGCATAACCACGATTGTCTACCACACATTTCACTCTATTTGGATCAAACGCATCTTCAGGCTTCAAAGACGTGACAGCAGTGCTAAACACCGCATCTGGTGCTGCCTGCAACAGAAGTAGACAATTTTGACATCACATAAAAAAGCACATATGCGAGGTACGTGGTATACCAGAAGGGGTATAAACTTAAAACTTTAAAAGAAAGAGAACCAACATTGACCAATCTACTTTAGAAAAACTCACAGTAACTTACCTGCAGGGCTTTAACAACTCCATCTATAATCTCAGGTTCAATAAGAGGTTCATCCCCCTGAATATTTACAACAATATCATACTTCTTCTCTAGCTTTTCAAGTGCTTCATTACATCTTTCAGTGCCTATAAGTTACCAAAGAATGGATACCATCATGTCAGCAAATCGAGTATAACATGAATAATTAGCAGCATAATGAGAACTATGGTCCGCACCATTTCGACAGGACTCTGATGTCATTATCACATCAGCACCAAATCCACGACAGCATTCTGCAATCTTTTCATCATCCGTTGCCACAACTACATCATAAAGAAGATCTTAACTCAGACATTTTTTAATGCATTGAGAGACAAAGGAATTTAGAAACAAAATTTACAGGATATATAAAATTCAGGTTTAACACGCCAAACTCTCCGTTCTAAAGGTTAGAAGTTATCGTGATCAGAACAACTCTATTTCCACATTCTCTAATATTTTGTTCCTGATACCAATCTTAATGTATAGATTCATGATCCCATACGCATATCTTCTTGCCTCTATAGAGAAAAGCAATGGATACTAATATAATGTATAACAAAAGAGACATCAAGATGGAACTAAAATGGAATGTAAGGTAGCAAAAACATACCTATATGATCCAGTGTAGTTGCCAATTTAGACCTTTCCCAAGTTCTCTGTTTAAGACCACTAGAAAATGTAAGCAAGATACAAACATGTAATATCATCATATTTTGGGAAGCAGGAAAGATAATAGTTAAAATTTTAAAATGAAAAATTCAACTTGGGAAAAGTAAAAATTTTCTTCTCTACACTACATAAAACCCAGAACGTTATCGTAATCGATATCACAAAATCGATTGCAATATAACAAATTGGAATTTCTGACCACAATTATGGTTCGACCTGTTCCTAATTTCATAAATATCATCTTCATATAACAAAATTATTTTCCAACATAAGATCAAACAGAAATTTATTGCTTCTGGAAACGAAATTCATAATTATTTTCCAAAAAAAAAAAGAGAGTTTTTTTTTCTTTTTCTTAAATACTCTGTCCACATTTTCAAAGCATTACAAAACTAAATCTTCAATCTCATAATTCAGACAAAGGAAGCCGAAATAAAATTTTTTAGAAAATAATCCCACAAGAATACAAGAAGGAAGAAAAGAAAAAAAAAACGAGCACATAGAAAATTGAAAGCGTAGATAAATCAGGGGAATTTAATCAAAAGGGTACCTGGATCATGGGTTTTCCAAGGATTTGAACCAAAGGCTTGCCTTCGAAGCGGGAAGAGGCATACCTGGCGGGTATAATGCCAACGACCCGGTTCCGGAACTTTCTAGCCCGACCCAGATAAGCACGTGCTCCTAAAGCAATGGCAATTGCAGAGCCAGCAAGAATGGTGTGAACTATCCAAGCTTTAGCTGTTGAAGAAGAAGATGAAGAAGAAGAAGAAGACGAAGAAGAAGAGGAAGAGCAGATCGACATTGGGTTCATCTTTCTTTGAAACTTTTGTCTGGAAAATTTTTGGTTTGGGTTTAGAGAGAGATTGGAGACAGAGATCTGAAAACAGAGTGTTCTTAACTGTTTTAACCAAAAAAAAAAGAGTGTTCTTAACTGTACATAGTTTATGTGGGCTTCACAAGCCTTTTCGCCAAGTACTAAGAAGTGTTATGTCAGGTGGGCCTTTTTGTTTTTTAAATAAATTTCTTAGCAAATAAAATTTCATTTTTTTTTTCATCAATAATTTTTTTTATATGAGGGAAATAGCAAGAACTAAAAGAAAATTACAAAGAAAACATTAGATGGCTCTAGGCCAGACAACTTCGAAGGCATCAGCTGCAAGCAGTGATGTGAGATCCTGAGGAGGGGAGTCAAATATGTGGAGACCCAACTGGAGATGATCAAAATGAGTAGCTAACCAATCCGCACACATGTTGGTCTCCCGATAGATATGCTTGATAGTACACTTCCATGGACGAGCAATAAGTTCACGTATCGCAGAGATCAGTTTGTTGCGAGGACTCCTACTAGATCGTAGGGAATCAATCTTTGAAATAGCAACAAGAGAATCAGATTCCAGTAGTACCTCTCGAAAACCTTTGTTCCAGCCAAGTAAAAGTCCATGATAAATTGCCCATAATTCAGCCACCATGATCAAGGAAATTCCGACTCGAAAAGTGAAACCACCAAGCCAACCACCATTACTGCCACGGATGATTCCACCTGCTGCTGAATCGCCCGGGTTACCGCGAGAGCTTCCATCCACATTGATCTTGACACAATGGCCTTGTGGCATTCTCCAACCAATGAGGATATCATGTTTGAGGCGGGTAGAGAGGAAGGAAGAGACATCAGCAGCCTCCTTAGCCCGAGTATTGATTAATTGAGAGCATTGGTCTGGCCAAATAAAATCTCAGTCATGGAGCAAACAATTGCGCCAATACCATATGAACCATAATGCAAACATGAATATAAAATTCCATGGAATACCGGAGAAATCATCCCTGCAGCCACAGTTAATTAGAATCCAATCTTTAATATCAAGAGCGAAGATCATTTTCTAAGAAAGCAATTTAGTATTTTTTATTTTTATTTTTATTTTCTTCAGTAATTAGTGAGTGATTATAAATTTGTACTAATTGTCAACAATAAATTTTTTTGATTTACTTCAATTAATCCTAATCATGATCAATGAAGTGGAGAGGAGACCAACATATATATTTCAAATTACTAAGAGATAAAATAAATGGAAGATAGTCTAAAAGCTTAAAAAATACCAACATATATATTAGCAATACCAATTTTGAATATTCTATCCCTATAAGAATTTATATTTTTTTTTGGTACCGAGAATTTATATATTAAATAATACCAACTTACAACGTTATCATTTACAAATTATGATACAATGATTAAAACTCTAATGCAATATAGTGTCCAAAATCTTTTAAAAAATGACTTGGCAAATACAACCAAATATGAATATCTTATCTCTAGTTTTCTACAGCCAAAGCCTAATTTGGTGAATTGGTTCCATTCTTAAAGAGATTTTAATCTAATCCTTTTTCAAATTAATTTTCCATCAATTTGAAGGTGTCTGAAAGTTTTCCATAAAAGTTCTTAAATTTTGATGAAAGTATATAATAATTCATAATAACCTGGAAAAGGAAAATATATATATACATATGGTACGTTTTTGGGCAATTTTCGGGAAAATTTTCAAAATCAAAACACGATTGAAACATAATTCACAGAATTTTCCCAAAAGTTTTCTTTTCGAGGAAGAATAATTTTCCATTAGTGCTAACACTTTACACTTTGTCTTAGTATATGATTTTTCTTTTTATGGAAAAGCATATTCTTTTGCCGCTGCATGATTTACTAATCCTTTTATTTCAATAAAAATCCTTTATAAGAAAAATTGCATTTGAATATCCTTTTGGTCTTGCTCTTTCTTTTACCCACACCTTAACCGAATTCTTTTTTGAATGATCACCTTAACCAAATTCTAATTCAATTCCATATTAGATACATAATAATTGTGCCCTAGATATATATAATGTAAAAATGAGTCATGTCGATCCCAAATCATAAATTCAAACACGAGATTTTTATTTAGAAAATATTGTGTTTTTTCCACTCAACGCAACAGTCGATAAAGATGATATATAATTTGACACACAAGTTTCTTGCACTCAATCTAATAAAAATAACGTTGGTGTGAAGATGATACTGCATATTAATTAATGATTCATGTAATTGCAAGCTTTTCCCATAAAAAAATCAATAATCATAACGCTCAAAAGTTTATAAGGATGCTTGAGAACTTTCTACAAATTAGTTCTAATTAGGTTTGGTTTGGTAAAGCCTAAATCTCAAAAAAGATCTAGAATATATCACAGACCTATAGGAAAAGGCAGCAAGTATCTCTCTTTGGGCAACTTCATGGAAATCAAACCTCAAACGTATGAGGGAATATATTCGAAATCACACTCTATATATATAGAGAGAGATTTTCGTTTCTCATGTACTTCAACAACTCAACCAAAATTCCCCCTCTTAATTAAGAGTCTGATTTCCCAAGTCGAAGCAACTGATTTAAGGCAAAAATGGGGTTTTCCAAAGGCAAGGCAAGAAATTATAAGTCTTATTATGTCACCAAGCCAAGTTCCCACCAGCAATTTGGTAGCAGCAAGGTTGGTCCCAGCTCACAGCAACCAAGCCAAAACAGCTATGCAAAAGGTTTTACTGATCGGATTTGGGCAGACTATCCGTTAATGCAAAACGTTACTTCATCTACCTATTCTTCTAATTCGGTGAATTCCGTTGACCGGAATGGTTATCGGAATAATCCTTCTTGGGATTGTGACGAGAATATTAATGTTGATGAGAAGGCAACAAGTTACATTCCATGTCCGAGAACGTTTGCTTGGAGATGTTTGATTGTTGAAGTAGCAAGCACCACGAAATTAGTTTTTGCTCCAAATATACACTTTGAAATTTTTTTTTTCGATTTTGTTTTTTGATGTGATGAAATTTGTTTAATTAGATGAAGGTTATACTTAATTAGCATAAGCTTAATTATTTATTTTTTTTTTTGGGAAAAGTAATGATACTTCATTTATCATGGTCTAAATTACAAACAAATGGAGAAAGAAGCATAAGCTTAGTTTTGTATTTCAGATATTAATGGAGGAAAATATTGTTCCACATATATATAACACAATAAGATCAGTTAATTGTTCCCTTTAGCTCATGTATTCCAAATAAGAATAAATGAATAATATTAAGTAATCTGTTTGTGTATATAGTATTAAGAGGTCGTTTGTTACTTTCCATGGAATAACTCTCCATAGGAGAGTGATTCTTAGGAGAGTGATTTCAGGGAAAGTAACTCTAGGAAAATTAACAATTAAATTTCGTAGAGAATAGTTTCAATGGTTTGGTTTATCAGAATTTTCCTTGAAAAATAATCAAATTTTAATGAAATTTACACTTTCCATAGGTGAGAAAAAACTTTTCCTACCCCCTGTGGGAAAGTATTCTCCCATCTAGCAAGGGAAGTAGGTGTCCTACAAGATGCCCTTAAAAACGATGGAGAGTGTTTCTATCCTATTACTTTCCCAAGAAGTAAGCAAAACAAACTCCTCTAATGTTCCCCCGATATATTTCTTTTATTCTACCAAAAACAATATAGTTCTCTTACAGGATTCCGTAGCGGAGGTGTGAAGGAAATTGGGAAAAACCCTGGATTTTGATCTGATGGGAAGAGGGAAAGGCAGAAAAAATCGTAAACCTAATGGTGCGCAAGGCAAAAATTTGATGCCTTCAACGGCTGATCGTAAGGTTTCCGAACCTTCATCGGCAATGGCGTCTGATCTCGAGGCTTACGGAACCTCGTCGAAGCAGAAGCGTATATTTGATATCAGATCCGTTAGAGGGAAATTGTCCGATCCTCATCAGCACATCCTACACGAATTGCCTCTTCAAGAAATTGATGATGGTCCAGGAGATGGAGATGTTTCGGATTTGCCGATTATTACTGTGAAGCCGACAGCTGCCCCCTTACTATCCTACAGCTCTCACACCTATGAATGTGGTCCTGGATGATCCCAAGGAGGCCAACAACAAGCTGATTCTGGTTCATATTCGGGGTACCGAACCCCTCTATGCCTACAATGTGCGGAGGGGAATTTGGGAAACTTTCGACGGCGAATTTGGTTCCGTTGATTCGGACAAGGAATTTCGTTCTTCTCTTCTTTACGAGATGGGGACAACTAATGCCGTGGTGGATAATTTTCTCTACTGTTACTCTAATGGCAGGGGATTTTTCGCATACGATCTGTATGGGAAAAAGTGGCACCCTCTTAATGGGAGAATGTGGCACCACATTCATGGCATACTTGCAGAAGTATCTGAAGGATTTCGACATTACATCAATCCCGCGTTGTTCCATTTGGGAGGAAACACCTTATGCTTTCTCTGGTCTTATGACGTCTTGTGTGGTGAACCCCCGGATGTAAAGCCGGATATTATTGTTGGATGCGCAGAATTTAAACTAGATAAAAGGGAATCAAGCTTACGTCGTCTTGGGTATTTCCGCCATGAAATGCCTTTGGTCGAGTACACTATGTCATATTGTAGTAGGTCACTGCTTGGGATTACACAAGGATAATTAATGGATTAATGTGACTTAGCTTTTATTTGTGCCCTTGGCGGCGGAGAAAAATCTTTTTTCAAGTTCTTGTATATGTAACAGTAGCTGCATCATCAGATTTCCAATCTCATTAGAAGACACATGGAGAATCTATCCTCTATTAGAAAAAAAAAGTTTCTTATGTTAAATATTGCAGTTTTAATTTTTCTTGAGACTTTTTAGTATTTTTTGAAAAATGTTTCTTTTACAGACTACAGAATGAAAAATAAAATTTAATTGAATTTGCGAAAGGATAGAGTAATAGTAATTGAAGAAGATGAATTTCTAAAAGACTATATTTATACATTGGAGGGAAAATTATTACGAGACTCTTTGGGAACTACCCTACGAGACTCTTTGGGAACTACCGGATGATTGATCGCGCATAGAGACGAGTAATACGGGAGTTTCCTAGAGGTTTTAATCTTTTTTTTTTTTTTAATTCGTTTGTACTAAAACTTTGTTAATTATTCTTTCACTCTTCTATTTTTGATTGAGAAGTGCTTCATTCCATATGTTAACGCATAATACCCTAACTGCCAATTGCACAAAATACCCTAATCCTCTTAGTATGTTTGCTGATATAGTGGAGTCCATCATCTAGCTTCTCTAATCCTTGATGATGTTAGTGAGATGTTGAATCAAAATTGGGCATGCTTATTGAAGCAAACTCTATACCAAGGGAATTTTTGTGTCGATGCACTAGCCAAGGCCGGTTGCATAATGACTACGAGACTCTTTGGGAACCAGCGGATGATTTGATCGCGCTTTTCCTACATATATATAACACTTGACAAGCCTTTGCAAAGTAAGGTGTCCCATGGATGAAGTGAAGTTGTCGGTTGCCATTGCAATTAACCTTAACGCAATGGCAGTCAGTCAACTGTACATGCCCTGCGTTTCGTTTCTGATTTAAAGTGGACTGATTAAGTTTTACTATAAAGTTTATATGCTTGGATTATTCTTTTGTTTGAAAATGTTTAATTTTCGCCTTTCCAAAAAAGAAAAAAAAGTTTACTTTAAGGGTGGAAAACCTCAGATCAATATTCCAATTTCCAAAAGCCTCTTCTAATTGTAGCTTTGGACAAGTTTATTAGAAAGTAAGAAACTCTGAATATAAATGGCTCTGTTTTGATATATAGAATTCTCATTAAAGAAAAAAAAAAAGAAATAGTTACAATTAATAGCTTAAATTAATCTTGGTTAATTATATCGGTACAAGGCTTTGGTGACAGAATATTTGTTCTTCATAAAAGGCATAACCCCCCTTTAGATGAAGGATACAACCGTGATCACTGAATTTTCCCTCCTTAAAATTGTAGCTGAAAAGCTTCCCTCCGTAGGCTAACATTAATAACAACTCTTGATCACCATCCTTTCCACAATGATAATAAGTCAAGGGTTTAAATACATAGGTAATGCCCCCAACACTGGTACTAATAGAAAACAAAAATTTCCATGATTCTTCCTTGCCATATTCCTCCATCACCCATATATCTATGCCGGCATGACAATCCTTGCGCCCTGCCACACAAAGTTTTCCTTCCAAAACAAGAATAGAATTGATACGAAAGAATGGCTCATTGGGTTTATAAGGAAAACGCAGATCCCGAGCATTCTCGGTGTTAAGGTCAAGACCTATAATAGTATCTACTAACACTTGATAGTTAATTTTATGGCGTGCCAACCAGTACAAGGCACCACCTGCATAGACTCCTGCCCATGTCACAAATTCAAACTGCCGCCGAAAATTGTGATATTCTTCTTGCTTATAATTGCTTTCCCATGAAATTAGGTTGAAGTAACAAGCACCATGAAATTAGGTTTGCACCAAAAGAAGAATTAATACACACTTTGGAAATAGGTCAGCCCAAATTGAATTTGTGAAAAGTTAACGAAAATTCAATTGAATTTGAGAGACCTAAAACTCTTTTCTTTCAATATCTCAATGTATAAATTATACATTATACATTGGAGGGGAAATATGTGAAATATTTGTTAAGTTAAAAAAAAAAAAAAAAAGCGAAACATTAATATTAATATTACAATAATTGATGTATTCCTATATGCGACTTGAAGAACCATGCCGACTAAAACCATTGGCATCGCTACGGCTATGTCTAGAACTTTTCTTTCTCGAACTCTTTTCTTTCTTTAATACTGTTTCTTCTTCATCCCAGACCTTCCTTACATCACCGTTTTCTTTTGCTTTCTTCTTTTTGGACCTTGATTTCCTCTTTCTCCCAGAGGACTGAGCACTGACATCTCCGGCATTTCCATGTCCTCGAGGCAGTGGTTCTTCATCATCTAACTGCCAATTGCATAAAATATCCTGTTGCTCTGAATATGATTGCTGTAAAGGCTCCCCAGCTCCAGGAAGCAAGCTACTAAAAGTGACAGCCCCACTAGATCCTCCTTTCCGTTCAAGCAAAACAGGATCTGGTTTCATTAAAAATAGAAAGTATTAGAATATATCATCCTTAATAATCTCTTTATTAATATTAACAACATCATTATCATTAATTAAGCAAGATTTAATTGAAATTGAGAGAGACGAGAGAGATGAGAGAGAGAGAGAGAGAGATTGCTGTCTCCAATAAGATCCGTACATCTGTCTGTCTATATAACCAGTTCCATCGCAAAACGCAAACACCATACCCAGATGTTCTTATGAACAGTCTGTCCTCTTCATCGTCTCAGACATATAATGTCTCATTTCTTTAGTCATTAGTTTATCATCACATAACAATTTTTTCTGGTTTCGCTGCGCGACCCAGATCTGCTCATGAGTTCTCAATTAGCTAACGCTCCTAATTCTTTTAATTACATTGAGTCTAATAGGGACGAGTACAGGCTCACCCATGATCTCACAGAGATAGTGCTGCAATTCCCATCAACTGCAGAACAATGGGGTGCAACTGTAAGGAGGAGGTGCATGAAGATAGATCATTGTGTCATCGAGTACAGACAACAAGTGCCAATTAACGCTTCTGGCTCAGTAATTGTCGAGATTCATGACACACGCATGAATGACAACGAGTCATTACAAACAACATACACCTTTCCAATAAGATGCAACATCGATCTCCACTACTTCTCTGCCTCCTTCTTTTCACTGAAGGATCCTATTCCATGGAAGCTGTACTACAGGGTGTCAGACACTAATGTCAACCAGGGAACACATTTCGCCAAGTTCAAGGGCAAGCTGAAGATGTCCACGGCCAAGCACTCCGTTGATGTCGTTTTTCGCTCTCCCACCGTGAAGATACTATCTAAGCAGTTCACCGGGAAAGATATCGACTTCTCCCATGTCGAATATGGGAAGGTCGAGAGGAAGCTGATCAAATCAGCTTCATCATCAAGGTCAGCCCTCCATTCGGCAATTGAACTAAGGCCCGGTGAATCTTGGGCCACAAGAAGCTCAGTAGGAGTGGACATTAACGAGACAGAGTCCGACATAGCCCATAATACGCACCCATACAGAGAGCTTCACAGGCTGAGCACAAGCGTGCTGGACCCAGGTGACTCGGCATCACTGGTTGCAGCTGCGCGTTCCGAGTCCAACATCACACTTAGCAGGGCACAATTACAAGAACTTGTCAATAGCACTGTCGATTTATGCATTAACAGAAATTGTACGCCTCAACAGGCAAAACCATTATGAATTATGAATGCAATTAAAATTATAAACAATTCTTATTATTGCAAATATGTTTTTATTAATTTAACCCAGATAATCCAGGTCAAAAGATACAAATGATGATGCCTTAGAAGGCATGTTCGATACCCAACAATAATATACTAACAAGGCATTCTTGGCTAAATTAGAATAGCTCCCAGTGCAACTATCCACATCAAGGTCCTTGAATGAGGACCAACATACATATTTTGGAGAAGATAATCCCATATTGCCCGATATGTTCATCATGATCGAGTCCTTCTCATAAGATACGACACGCTTGTGTACGTGCCGAATGTAGTAACGCTGCTTCATCTGGGGTGAGATATCAAGGCTCCCATTGCTGTACAGATTGCACCCAAACAGATCGTCAAAAGTTGGCAGTGAACCAGTAGGTCCAACATGAGGTTTCCTGTCAACAACTATGGCCAAAGTAAATACTCCAGAAAGCCCACCACGATTAGGGTCCATTCCAACATCTGGATCTGCACACTCAATATTAACAGTCCCCTTGTACCGAAGCCTATTCAATTTTATGTAAGCCCGACTCCTATTGGGCTCAGGCCCACCTAATCTAGGATACGTAATAAAAGACACACTGGACGTATTGTTCAATAGAGAATACTGCACGCCATACTGATTTTCATGGATACGCTGTTTGGTCATCTTGTCACCCTGTGACTTTGGCACAGACTGATTAACACGTACCTTTGGACCGCGCCTATAAACAAAAGATCGACGACCCACAGGTCTGTTGTACTTAGCACGATTCATGGTGTTGTTGCTGTAACGTATACCTTTACCAATATACATATTTACAAAACAAAAAAGATAAAACTACCTAATTATATTTATTAAACATATTTCTGTTATTTATAGTTGGATGATGCCATTCAGTTATAATGAAACCCCAATGTCAATCAATGATTGGACGAAATCATTTCTATAAATAGTAAATCCAATATTATCATACATAAACGCGCGGTCCTTTTTTTCAAATTTGGAAAAATATCGCGTGGGTCACATGTAGTTTTTATCCATGGCCATTATTGCAACACGTGGCGCTATCCTGACCGTTTATATATAAACGTCACTATCAAAAAAAATGGCGCCCAATTTAAAATAAAGTGTACGGAAAAATTTTTGGCTGCTGCACGGTACACACTTTGGAAATAGGTCAGCCCAAATTGAATTTGTGAAAAGTTAACGAAAATTCAATTGAATTTGAGAGACCTAAAACTCTTTTCTTTCAATATCTCAATGTATAAATTATACATTATACATTGGAGGGGAAATATGTGAAATATTTGTTAGTTAAAAAAAAAAAAAAAAAGGGCGAAACATTAATATTAATATTACAATAATTGATGTATTCCTATATGCGACTTGAAGAACCATGCCGACTAAAACCATTGGCATCGCTACGGCTATGTCTAGAACTTTTCTTTCTCGAACTCTTTTCTTTCTTTAATACTGTTTCTTCTTCATCCCAGACCTTCCTTACATCACCGTTTTCTTTTGCTTTCTTCTTTTTGGACCTTGATTTCCTCTTTCTCCCAGAGGACTGAGCACTGACATCTCCGGCATTTCCATGTCCTCGAGGCAGTGGTTCTTCATCATCTAACTGCCAATTGCATAAAATATCCTGTTGCTCTGAATATGATTGCTGTAAAGGCTCCCCAGCTCCAGGAAGCAAGCTACTAAAAGTGACAGCCCCACTAGATCCTCCTTTCCGTTCAAGCAAAACAGGATCTGGTCTAATTATGGTACCGAGAATGCTTCTACTTGGGCCCAGAGACAAGATGAGTTTTGCATTAGTCAAGGTACTCAAAGCCATCCCAAAAGCTGATCTAATCTGCAAGACAATATATCATATATATTCTCAATACCGTATTTTGTCCAACCTGACACCAAACCTGAAATTCAACTTTTATATAGATACTTGGTTGTTTATTGCAAGATTAGGGAATAATAACGTGTCCCCTTGGGATAACAGGGGAGGAGGGCAGCATGACTAAATGGGCTTTTCCCTCGAAATACAGTGACTAGAAAGAAAAGATAATTAACCTGGATATAGTTAAATGAGTTCTTCCCAATGTCATTGTCTGGAGCCTGTTTCATCATTAAAGAATAGATTAACAGAAATGAATTGAAACAACACAAGAATGAGTGAGCAATCAAAGGAAGCATGAATATGGAAAGTGTGGAAGCTTATGATTGCCACTAGCATTCCTCAAATAATGACACAAAAAGGAACAATAATCAAGGCAACCTGTGGATCCTCAATGGAGATGAGAAATGGTCGTCCTTTGTTTGAAAACCTAAAAGAGAAACAAGCCAAAAAGAATATACAATTTTAGTCACCAGCATTTTAGGATGAATAGCAGATGATCACTTTGTCATGAAGGAAAAGTTCTTTTACCCCCTACTACTTTTTAAGAAGAAAGTGCCTCCCCCTTTGCAAGACACTCCGACATCCACAGTGTTCAATTTGCGTCCATAGAAATCAAAGAAGTGTACCTAGTTTCCAAAGTAAAAACATTAGTTGAAATGCATGTCTTCTTTTCTTTCTATACTGTTCAATTATCACAAAAGGCTCAGATTATAATGAACAGCAAAAGAGAATAATATGGTTTGTAAGAATACATACCAAGAGCATCCCCAAATTATGTTCAGGGTCACGCAAACTCTGAAACACAGAAAGGTACATTAGAGGTTAGGCAACAGAGTGTACTGCATAATCCAAAATCGAAAGATGCCTTTTTTTTTTACTTGATACTGTTCATTGGTTATTTTAATTTTTAAACGCAAGTAGGCATCAATAACAGCATAAGTGCAAACTAGCATAAACTCATATTAGCTTATTAGAGTGAGTTCATAGGGGTCAAGTAGAGCGGGTGCAACATCAGCCAGAAAATTTTGCTTACCTGCAACATAGCCATGAGCATCGCAAGGAGAGCGTATGAACCTATTCCACCTGAATATACCTGCAAAATTTAAACAACATTTTGGAATCAGATGCAAGATAAGGACATTGTTTTCAAGAAAAAGAATGATACTTCAGTATACTAAAGAAAAAGATAAACTCAAACCTCATTCAGGTCTCTCTGTTGTAAAAATACTTTCAAGATCAAACACAATGGTCGTACTTGAGGCCATTTGAGTACTGCTTCCTGAAAGGAAAATATACAAGCACGGCTAAACTTTAGTAAAAACAAATGAAGAGAAATGACAAAGATATCATCCAAAGGAAGCAGAGCTTCAGTATTTTGTACATGTAGAAGTTGGGCCAAAATGATTTAGAGAAATTTTAATCAAAGAATCCAAAAGTAGACATCATGAAGTAAAAGAAAATAAGTTTAGTTTTCCATTAGTGAGGATAAGCAGACAACTAAGCTACCACATATGAGTAGAGTCCTTGCAGAGTCAAGATATGAATCTTGACTGAGAAGATTCATAGCAAGAAAAACTTAGGCCCAACACACTTATCTCATCTATATTAGTCTATTAAAAGATCAGAGGCAAAAAACTGACAAATAAAACATTAGAGCACATGAAAGTCTGTAATTGCAACAAACCTTGATAAACTCGGCAGCTTTTGGCCCATTTTCCACATCAAAGCTGCAATATTGCAAACTCAATTAGTACCTTGGATAATATTTGGGTTTAAATATATGTAGGCAGAAAATTTCAAACATACATTCTAGTTGTGCTCACATCAATCTAAAGTAATGCAGCAGGAAAAAGATGTACCTTATATCAAATGCAACACCACTTTTCTTTTCTACAAATTTAATTATGGGAACGCGAGCTTTTGCAATCACCTGATAAGAATGCATTCAACTGTTAGATAAATATGAATGTTTAGTTCAACCAACAAACTTTCTAAAGAAAAATACCTGTATCCTTTTTGCAATCCCCCTCTGAGATAATGCCCTGGAAAGAGCATGCAAACCAGTCTGTGGATTTTTTATACCCGACCCTAGAATCACAACCTATATACAGTAGAAACAAATAACCATGAAAATCATGCATACAAGGCAGGGATAATATACGAAAGCCATCATGCTATTGCCTTTTCTATGTTTTAAAAAACTTCTTCTTGGACAGGTTTCCCCCTTTTATTCTGTTCACTTTCCATAAAGTAGAAAATCTATATAGTAAATCACATTACTCTAACAAAAAAAAACCATCCTATCAGTGACATGCTATAAATATTAAAGAATTGAACATTAACACAAAGAGATCCCGGACATAAGTTTATAGACAATAGGAAGCATAATACTCACATCGATATCACTTGTTGGTAAATAAAGTCCCGTACTGAATGACCCAAAAACTTCTGGCTGCAAAGTAAAAGTTTGTTATCTATTTTTCCTTGTACAATATGAGCGCATGCTTATAAGTGTGTGTTTATGAGCATGAGAGAAAAAGAGGAGCAATCAATTATACCCTGCAGGCAGGCCATATGTATTTGATAACATCAAAAACAGAAGCCACAGCCGCATCACGTGCTGCTTGCTCTTCTGGAGTTGGTGATAGGAAATCACAAAAGTCCACTATCTCTGCAGTACCCAACATCAGTAGTGTTAAAATCTGCTTACAATGTACACACTGATAAAAATTGCAATCCAGAATGCTTATTTCCACTAACCAACAACAAGCACCCAATGCACTGCAAACACAACTAATTTCAGTAAAACAAAGCTAAACTATACTTTTATTACAGCTTCAAAACTTGTACAAGATTATCGTACTTGACCACTCATATGCCCATCCATAGACTCCAGGCATCACTTCCATCAATTTTGGTACATGTTCGGACCAACAATCCATTACTCTTCACTCCAGCCACAATGACAACTACACATGCAGCCTTTGATCTTTTCCTAGACAATTCTATCCAGCACTAATTGTGCCACAATATCAGGCAAATCACACAATTCTTCAAAATTGAATCATCAAGTACTAGTACACAAACCTAGGTAAAGCTACAAAATTCAACGCACATATATCAATTGAAAAGCTTAAAATTTCAATTCCAGCTATACTCAGTGCTAAAACGATTTCATTGAATTCAAAGACCAGTTAAAATTTGCATATTAAAACAAAAAAATTTAATTAGTCCAAAAATAACCTTTATGCAACTGAAGCATTGGACTTTTAAACCGACTATTCCCACGAAACCACCCCTGGTTCTCAAGCCTTGGCTCATCCACGGTATTGGGCTTCTTGGGCCCTGGTTCATCCCAAGCCGAGACCGGAGTCTGAGCTGGCACCGGCTCATCGGACTCATTAAGATCAAGGGAAAAATAATCCGGCGCGGCCGAGTCTACGGAGATGGTATTTTCAGCAGACAGGGAGATTTCGTTGCGGAAGACGGTGTATGGTTCGAGAGGAAGTTCGTCGGACGGAGGAGATTCAGCAGTGGGCGATGAGGGCAGAGAAATTGGGTTTAGGAATATCGTCTCGTAGAGAATGGGTTGCGAATTAGTGACTGTTTGTTCCTCCATTGAAGGGAATTCACATGGAGGTGAAAGGTAGGGTTTTGGCTATTCTGGAAATTGGGCAAGTCGGCGATTGGGGAAACTAGGGTTTAAACGGTTAATTTTGACCGGTTTATAATGTTCCAAAACGACACCGTTTTTTACTCCCTTTATATGTTTGCTAATTCTAATGTAGAAAAGCCTTGGAAGTTGGAAGGCTAAATTTCAAGCTGAACCCGTACGGCTTTTGGCCCTCTAATTAAAAGTACATAAAATTTTATTTTTCTACTTACTGAGTACGATTAAAGTTAATATTTTTTTGGCCATGAACGATTAAAGTTAATTACCTTGTTAGAATTGGACAATTGGTTTTCCTTTTCCTACAAGAACTAGGAAAAGTAACACTACTATAAATACATCGAAAGGAAGTCCAACTCCAACATCGATACTTATTTTATTTGACAGTGGAAACCGAACCCATCGATTAGTTAAGAAAGTTACAAGAAGCAAGCATGTTTTCTTTTTTCTACGCATTAGAGGATTCTTTTTGGTCTTTTGTTACAGTTGTTTTTCTAGCCGTACTTGCCTGGATTTTATTAAAAATACTCTATGGAATTTGGCGTTTCATTAAGTGGATTATTTCAAATAGTCTTCATTACGGGATGCCGGTACATGATATTGAATTAGGTCAAGTACAACAACCTCGGATTCTTGCTGTCAGTGTTGTTGCAGCAATATGCGAAACCCGGTTGCCGGTTCGACGATCAAAGCCTTCGTATGCTGAAGGTAAATGTTGTATTTGCTTGGAAGAATTCGAAGAGGAAGATTCTTGCTGGGTTCTTGTCAACTGTGACCATGCTTTTCATAAGGCTTGTGCTCAAGAATGGTTGAAGAAGAAGCTTTCTTGCCCTCTCTGCAGAACCGACATTACTTGTTCTGTCATTAATATTGTCGATGTCTGATTTTTTTTTTTTGTGTAATTCTGTTTAATTGGATGATTAAATAATGTTTGATCCTTGAGAGACTATAGAGTGTCCTAAGAAAAGCAAAGATTTTCCTTATTAATTGCCTTTTCTTATAATTATGTCATTTAATGTTCTGTAATAAATCTAAAGTTGGGGTGTCCTATAACTATTCCAAATTAAGCCATTGTTATCTCAAAGTTTAGGATTTTATCTTCTGTATTCTATTATTATTGAGAAAAAGGGCAATGACAGAAGACTTTTCCCAACTATAGTTTTGATGGGCACATAGACCAATCTGTTTGACATCAAGAAGATTAAGGATAAAATGGTTTGGCAATATCAGAATTTCAACTAATAACCAACTTTCAAGTAGCTGGCTCCATTTTTCTTGCTTCCCACGTTTTGTTTAAATTCTAACAACGATCAACAATTATGCCTACATTGATCACTTCCAATTCCTTTCTGATAATCAAAATTTAACTTCAAGATATACCGACAATGGCTCGTTCACTCTTGTCTGCTGACAAACGTTCCTTTGATGACTTTCAAACTTCAATCATTGTTTCCATTATTGGGGTGACGCTATTCTTCCTCTTCTTTCAAATTTTTGATAGAATTCATAATTGTATCCGAAACGAGGGATATGACGAACAAGATATCGAATTAGGAAACGTAACAGAGCATCAGTCTCTAGCCAATTCAGATATCGAATTAGAAAATATTTGGTTGCTGCAAGTTATGAATGGAGTCATGGCGTTTTTAGCAGACAGACAAGGGCTAAGCCCTGAAGACTTGGAGAATTGTCTGCCCCTTGTGAATTACAAAAGCATTGGACAAAGACAGACATCAGATGATGAATGTGTCATTTGCTTGGAGGATTTTGAAGAGGATGAACTATGTCGTGTTTTTCCAGTTTGTAAACATGTTTTCCATTACAATTGCATAGATAGCTGGTTGAAAAATCATGTAACTTGTCCGATCTGTCGGAATTGTATTTCATTAGATGATTGACAATTGTGAATAAAATATATATACACCAAACTTTTCATATTATTCTTCTTTGTTCTTTTTTCCCCTGTGCAAATTTTTAAGTCCAGAATCTCATCAGGCAGTTCCTTTCTTTTGCAATTTTTAAGAACATAAATTTTAATTTAATGCCTAGTTTGCCTACAATTAATGTGTCAAGAGCAGAGAAGATTGAGTGATGGTTTAAAAATACTTAAAATTTCATTTATTAGTCATTGTTATGTTACAAAATTGATACTGTCAGTAACTTTTTCAATGTAGAAAAAGCAGAATTGTTAGGAAAGAGCCTCAAAGATGTCAATATTGGTACTAGAACTCAAAAAAAGCTGATTCAATTTTGGTAAAGAATTTAGTTTTACAGTCCCATTCTCAGGATTTCAGATGAAAATGATTTGGAAGAGGCTAAATATCTAATTTGGGTAAAGAATTTGGTTTTAAAGCTTCTGTTTAAGGATTCCAGATCAAAAATGATTTGGCATAGAGTCTGAATAAAACCTTCCAGCAAACCAGTTTTTCTGGATTCCTAAAATTAGAACTCATACAAATCTTTTACAAACATCTCTAATTATCTAAGAATTCCTTCCTGTTCCTTTCATCATATTTAGAAGTTTGTTTTTGTTAACATGAATTAGCTGCAAGATTTGTTACAATTAGTTTCTAATAGAAAATTTATATAATATAAGGAAATTGTGCAGAGGATCATCATTTATAAAGTCTCCTAGTTCATAATTCAAAACCCAGATTATTAAAAGAACAAGAACATGATTAATCTCAGCTTTGACATCCGTTCTTTAGATTACCCTTTAATTTTATCTTTTGTTACTACCATTGGCATTTTCATTATCTCCTTATCCTGCCTGATTGGGGTCTGCATCATTGCAGCATCTTTCATCATCCTCATCATCTACATTATTTGTGAATGCCTCAGCTTGACTATGATTGAGAAGTTTCTCTTTGATCTGCTCAAGAGATGGATTCCCCCTGTTCGGTTACTTGCATACCAAGCAATAATCCCAAACTATTTGCAGCAATTGGAAATAGTAGAAGACATTCCTCAGAGTATAGAGGAGAGAGCCAGGTTAAGGCAGCAGGCTTTGGAGGAACTATTGCCTCGAACCATTTATGGAGGCGGTCGACACCCTATAAGGTCCAAGGAATGTGCCATATGCTTGGAGGATTATGTGGTTGGTGAGCCATGTCGAGTTTTCCCAGTTTGTAAACACATGTTTCATTTGACTTGTATTGATCACTGGCTCAAGAATCATCTGACTTGCCCAGTTTGCAGAAGAAGTATTTAAGATTAACATATATATTAATCAAACCATATATTGTAAATTCAAGGTTGAATCTTATCACATTCATGTTAGAATTTCATTTGACAGACTATTTAACATGATTCAAATGTTATTAATTTTGGTGTACATATATATTACAAGTTGATGGCCATACATAAACACCTGATCATTCAAATTTTACAATCTTTGCCAATTTCCTTATTCTCCCTTTGATCATAAGGATGAGAGATATTATAACAGTCTGACAAGAGATGAGCAGCATCAGTTAAGAGATGATTCGCTTCGATTTTTACAGGGAATTGGAGAAATATGACTCTAATTAGCAAGTCTTTAATTTATTAGGACTAATTAATTAATATTTAAGAAGAAGAAACGAGGAAGTGGACTCTCAGAAGAGTAAGATGGATCACAAAATTTGAAACCAAAGAGTTGAATTTACCAGAATGAAAGGGCCTTAATTAGTCCAAGAATGCTAACAATTTATAATCAGTCATCTCATCTCAAGCTCATATGAATGATCTAACTGCAAGTCTAGATTATATTTGTCACCAAATTCTCAATGCTCCCTTCAATGCCAACCTTCCCAACCCACCATAAATTTCCAGATCAGATAATTGGGCGCTGAACTAGTTGATCAGTTGGGCCATTCATATAGTTTTGCTTAATACACACAAAAGGCCTTGATTTTGGATTTTGATTGCTGAGACAGGATTAAAACTCCTACTGGTTTGCGCCAGTTCTCAACAACCGGAAAATTGGTAAATTTAGTTACCCTTTCAATTTTTTTTATTATTTTTTTATTTTTTGTAATTTTCATTTATGAAATTGAAATTACAAAGATAACAATTACAATAGATCGAGAAGAGTACTCCCCTTTTTAGACCTAAGTCTTGTTCAGTAATCGGAAGAGTAGTCTTGATGATTATATATGGAGGCTCAAACCACATGTCCGGCCCCACTCTCTCGCTCTTGCTTCCTTTAGGGTGAATCTCCAGAGAAAGGATATGGCTCCTCTCCGGTCCATCTTTTGGACTGGAGAGGCCAGTCCATTGTAAGAATAATTGGAATAATTCATATTTTTCCTACAATTACCAAAATCATACCAAATCATTGTCTTAAATTTTGGGACTTATCCAATAAATTTCATCTGATGAAACTTGAGGCTAAACATGATGCTAAATCTATGCCAAAATTTTAGGAATAATCACAATTTTATTAATCGAAATCAAAAAACCTGCTAGAACTGATCTATCTAATAATTTCTCCTTTATCTATAATGTATTCAACACCAACGTCAAAGGTAGAGCTCAAATAAACAAAATTTTACATTAAGACTTAATTTGGTACTGCGGTTGCAATTTGCAAAAACTTGGTTTGAAGAAAGTGTTTTTTAAAATTGTGGTAGAAAATTATAATTAGTGTTTGGTGTTACTTTAAGAAAGTGTAGTAAAAAGGTAAAATGACTTAAGAGTCTATTTTTTTTGGCCAGAACTTAAGAGTATATAAGCTTAAAATGAGGGAGAAAAATAATTTATATAATTTTTGGTAGTTTAATGCTCAAAAACACCTAAATACTAGTTTTTCAGGTTGGATTGATTTTTATTGTCAAAATTAACTTTTAACACAAATCATGAATTGTTTGATATTGCATTGGAGGTGAAAAGTTTTTTTTTTTTTTAATTTCCAAACACAATGTCAAATCAAGTCTAAATGAATTTCCTTCTAGTCCCACCCATCACCACATCATTTATTTGTTTTACTCCTTTAACATTTCTTTTATCTTTCCAATCCACCACTTCACCCAACAATAACATTTCTTCACTCCTTTCTTTCCACTATCCCTCTCCCCTCCTTTCCGGCTTCCCTCTCTCTTTAAAAAATGGAAAATGCTAATGGGTCCGCACCCATTAACATTAATTAGTGTCTAATTATTGTGGATTATTAATTTAATTTAATGTAGTTTTAACTTTTCATATTAGTCAAATATCATGATACCCTTGAGTTTTTTTAAAAGAAAAATTCACACATTTAATTATTGAAATATTTTAAAAAATTTTAGGATATAATAATTTAGGTTTAGCTCCAATTATAAAATTTTTGGGGGAATTATTGGTGAGTGTAACCATAACTCAAATATACCCTAAAAGTGTAACGATGAAAGATAATTCCATCCCTAATATAATAGTTAACATAATCCCCCTTAAGTGTAATGAAATCCATTTGCTTTTTCTATTATACCCTTATTTTTTCTTAGTCTTTGCCTTCCCGAGTTCCCCTCTTACCTCCTCTCACCATCTTCATATCTTCCTTCCTCTCTCCATCTCTAGTGTTGTTGTGGACTTTTTCTATATAATTTCTTAAAAATGTTCACACATTCCTTTCACAGAAACGAATACTACTTCAAACCAAATAAAGTGAACTCATGATTCTTTTTGGATGGGTTCTTGGCATTCATCAAAACTGTTCAACAAGTTTGGGTTCTTTGCCTTCATCAAAATAGTCTATTTATTTTCTTCAATTAACGAAAATTATAATGGGTCATTGCTTACTTTTAATATTTAGATTAAAAATCTTAATTTTCAGATACACTTAGATAGCATTTCAAGAGGATCAAAACTGATATAAATCCCAAGGATTGTTTTTAGAGGTTTTGAGTTGCTGCTAGTGCTGCGAATTGGGGGTTGGAAGAGAAGAAATTTTCTGGCATTTTTTTATCTTTTGAAGTGGTTTAATTTTCTGTATTTGAGTAAGGGTATAATAGGGAAAGTAGATGAATTTCATTACACTTAAGGGGGATTATGTTAACTATTACATTAGGGATGTAATTATCTTTTATTATTACATCTTTGAGTAAATTTGAGTTGAGGTTACACTCATTGATAATTCCCCCAATTTTTTTTTTTAAAAGGTAGTAACTCTTAAATTTTAAGACACATTCTCATAGGGTTTTGGAGAAATAAATTTAAATATTTATAAGTAAAATTTTACCCCAACTTACATATAGGATTTTAGAAAATATTATAAATCGTCTATTAAAATTTTTATTAACTTAAAAAATTAATTGATCATGTTTTTTTTTATATATATAAGGGTAAGGGCAATTTTATCCTATAAATAAGGCTGAAATCTCAAATAGGTCCCCTAATTTTGCTATAAATCTCAAATAAGGGCTTGAACTTTAAAAAAAAAACCAAATAAGTGCCCCAACTTTTTGGAAATGCTCAAATAGGTTCATTCTGTTAATAGAAACAAAGCGTGAGTTACACCGTAGAAAAATGAGCGTGAACAAATAAGAAATTGACGCATTGCTTTTATAATTCTGATTTTAGGAAATTAAATAATTTAAAATAAAAAATACAAAATACAAAATACAAAATAATTTTTTAATTCTGGATTAAAAATTAAAAAAAAAAACACATTAATTACGTTAAAAACCCTTATTAACAGTAGGGTTAAAGTTAACTATCTCTCTCAAATGTCAATGGTACACTAGTCTAAAATCAACAAAAATTACATCTATTATGGTTGAAATTTGAAACGAAAAGTGGAAATCAATTTGATATAATGGACCTATTTGCGGCTTCCCCAGTTGGGACCTTATTTGACATTTTTTAATGTTCAGCCTTTATTTGAGATTTATAGCAAAATTGAGGGCATATTTGAGATTTCATCCTATAAATAATTCCCAACATGAAGTATTATTGTTTGAAATTCAAAATCAGCTTTTGTGTACTTTTTAGCGCATTAAAGCAGACCCTTAAAAAATCCGTATTTAGAGTAGAGAGAGAGAAAGACAAAACCAACAAAAAAAACTACTACTAAGGACTAAGGTCTTGCTAATGCCAAAAAAAAAAAGGACTAGGGTCTTGCTATGCTATGCATGGAGTTAATGATCTCTCGAATTACCCCATACTAACTCCTACATATCCTTCTTCATCATATTTTATTTTATTTTTTTTGGATTCTTGTAATTGGACCCAACAAATGACCATATATTATATATAAAGATATATATATATATATATATATATAAAGATTAAAGCTTGCACAAAACTCCATCATTTTCTTGGATTCTTGTTGGATCTAATAGTACGCTAACACATGATAATGATATTATTATAGTGTATAATATATACATAGTACCTAGAACTTTTCCTATGTTTTATTAGGAATTAGGTGAGAAAATTGGAGAGAGAGAGATAGAAAAGGAAATATTTTATTGCAGAAAGGAATCTTTCCTGTAATTATATACTATATATATAGAGTACGTTTGAAAGTGAAACACATGTTGGGACATATAAAGAAATAAAGAATTAACCTTTTTTTTTGTCATTTGTTTCTTACGAGGAAATTCATCTTGTTCTCTTGCTTCACTTTCAAACTCCACTGTTTATAGTCTCTTTGTCCGTACTTGGGTTTTTTTATGATAAATAGGAGGAGGAGGAGGAGGAGCTAAATCAAACACCAGATTTAGATTTATTCCTACTTTTCTCCTTCCTTAGTCATCATCATCCATGTCGTCGTCCTTAATATCACCTTCTTCCATCTCTCAAAAAAAATATGATGTTTTCTTGAGTTTTAGAGGTGAAGATACTCGCAAAAACTTCACGGATCATTTATACTCTTCTTTAAAAAGGAGAGGGATCGTCACTTTCAAGGATGATTCAAGACTTGAGCCTGGAGAAGCCATAAAACCAGAACTTCTGAAAGCAATTCAGGAATCATGGTGTTCCATCATCGTTTTCTCAGAAACATATGCTTTTTCAGGTTGGTGCTTGGATGAACTTGCCGAGATTGTTAAACAGAGAAATGAGGGTGAACTTAAAGTATTCCCCATTTTCTATGATGTGGATCCCTCTGATTTAAGGAAACAAACGGGGAAAATTCAAGAGGCTTTTGCTAAACATGAAGAAACATACAAGGAGGATAAAGACACCCCGAAAAGGTGGCGTACAGCTCTAACGGAGGTGGCTAGCGTCAAGGGATGGCACTTAAATGAAAGGTAACCCTCACCCCTTAATTTGTAGGAGATATTGTTATACTCTCTCATTCTACTTTGAATTCCACTTTCTGTTTAAGTGGTATTTGTGAGTTACTTTATTATACTGTTTGCCTTATATTTTATTTGATATATAAAATGACATATCCCAATATAAAAGTTGGGTTTATATACTAGAAATTATTAGGTGGAAATGAGTCATTCCATAAGTTATGAGACTAACTATTGATGTGGTGATAATTTAGAGATTTTTTAAAACCTTATCACAATTCATATCTTAATTCTGAAATTTACCTTTTACATTTTGTTTCTCTTGTAAGGAGCTACTTGTTCTAAAATTGTGCCTAAATTTTAGCAATAGATTTGATGCGGCACAATTTAGTTGGTTCATAGCTGTCGTGGTGCGACTGTCCTATCTAATAATAATTTCTCTTCATGTACACATTTTTTATTTTTTCTTTTGGCACATTCATTTTCATTATAACTATAGAAACTGATTTTTTCCCTTTTGTTTTCATAGGCATGAATCAGAATTTATTGAAGACATTGTTAAAAGGATCTTGACAAAATTATGTCAAACATATTCAAATATTCCTGATGAGTTGATTGGAATCAATTCCCGTTTGGATGAGTTGCATTCTATAATAGACCTTAAAGAAGATGGCATTCGCATCATAGGAATTTGTGGTATGGGTGGTATAGGCAAAACCACTCTTGCAAGGGTTGTTTATGCCCAATTGTCTCCTCATTTTGAAGGTAAAAGCTTTCTTGCTGATGTTCGAGAAGTTTCAGAGAAATCCGGACTTGTTTCTTTACAAAAGAAGCTTCTTTCTCATATCTTCTCAGATGAATGCTTCAATTTATGTGATGTTCATGAAGGGAAATCCACGATTGGTCGTAGGCTATCTAGGAAAAAAATTCTTCTTGTTATTGACGATGCTGATAACATGCAACACTTAAAATGCTTGGTCGGAAGACGTGATTGGTTTGGTTTAGGGAGCAGAATCATCGTAACAACTAGAGATGAACATTTATTACGATCTTGCCAGGTTGATGATGTGTATAAGCCTACAACATTGAATGTAATGGAAGCACTTCATCTTTTTAGTTTGAAAGCTTTCAATAGTGAAACAGTACCTGAGAATGATGATTTTCTTGAGCTTTCTAAAAGTGTTGTACGATATGTCGATGGCCTCCCATTAGCTCTTGAAGTTTTGGGTTCTTTTTTGTGTGGTAGAGATGTAGCTCAATGGAGAAGTGCACTTGAAAGACTTAAAAGAGATTCTAACAAAGAAGTTCTCGACAGACTGAAAATAAGCTATGATGGATTAGAAGAGACAGAGAAGAATATATTTTTAGATATTGCATGTTTCTTCAACAAGGAGGAGAAAGATTTTGTTACCAAAATACTAGATGCTTGTGGGTTTTTCCCGGAAATTGGAATTGATGTTCTTGTTAAAAAATCTCTTTTAAAAGTTGATCAAAACGAGTACATATGGATGCATGACTTGCTACAAGAGATGGGGAGGAAAATTGTTAGGCAAAAGTCTCCGGATGAACCTGGGAAACGTTGCAGATTGTGGGAGGAAAAGGATGTCCATCATATGCTAACAAAAAACACGGTGAGTCAAAAATTTTATCTAGATACAATTACTAAATTTTCATTTATAAGTAATGACCGGATCATTCCATAAATTACTATAGTTATTACTTTAGAGAATATATTCACATTTTAGGAACACTCTCGCATAATTTCAAATAAATATGCACCATTCATTTCGTTTTCCTCATGTTATTACTTTTTATTTTTAGGCTACGGAAGCCGTTGAAGGCATGGTCATCGACATCAAAAGGTATGAAAACATTCACTAGTACAATCTGCACATGTTCATAACATATTTATGATAAGCCCTTACAGATAGAAATTGAGTTGAATTATGTTAACAATTGGACCAAATTTAGCCCTTATTGGATGGAAATTGATATGGCTCCAAAAAATTTCGTCCAATTTCTGTCAAATTGTTAATGGAATTTAATAATTTCTGTCTAAAAGAGTTAATATGTCCGATTTTACAAGTTCAGTCATGCAATTAGCAATTTTTGTTACCTAAAAAACACAGTTAGCTAGACTCATCCAATTTATAGTTCCATGGTCAATGCACAACTCCAAAGTTACCATTGCAAAAGTATCAGATAAATTCTTACACTTCCAGTTGATCAATTGCCAATTGGGGCACCATCCGTCCCAAAATTTTCACTATATTTATTTACTCGAGTGCATAGAGCTATGAGAAAGTGCAATGTTCTTAAGATTGAGAGAAGTATATTCTTTAGTGAGCTCCTCCACATACATTTAATGCTTAAAAGTTTTTTCTTCTTCATTATCAGGGAACAGAACATGATGCATACTTTGAGTGCCGATTCCTTCTTAAAGATGAAAAAATTAAGATTTCTGAAAATCTTGTATCTACCAAATTCTCCTGATCTTGTACAACTTTCCAATGAGTTGCGGCTTCTGGAATGGCATGGATATCCTCTTAAATCCTTGCCTCCAAGTTTCCAACCAGAAGACATTGTTGCACTTTTCCTACCTTGTAGCTGCCTTGAACATCTATGGAAGGGAAACAGAGTAAGAATCACTGCTGCTTTGATTTAATCCTCATTCTGTTTGTTTTTTTTTTTTTTAATTTATTGATTAGTATTTTTTTTTTGTACAGTTGTTTCAACAGTTGAAATTGGTCAACCTCAATGATTCCCAATATCTGAGAAAGACACCAGACTTCACAATGACCCCAAATCTGGAAAGTTTGAGTTTGGAAGGTTGTACCAAACTAGTAGATGTTCATCCATCCTTGGCATTTCTAGAAAGGCTTAAACTTTTAAATCTAAAAGGTTGCAAAAGTCTTCGGAATCTTCCCCCCAAAATTGGAATGAAATCTCTTGAAAAATTGATTCTGTCTGGTTGCTCAAATCTTAGAAGGTTCCCAGAGATTGATGGGGAAATGGAACATCTGGTGGAGCTTTATTTAGATGGAACACCCATTGAACAGCTTCCTACTTCAATTGGACATCTCAGCAGTCTTGTTTTGTTAAATTTGGAAGATTGCAGAAACCTGGCGAATCTTCCTAGCAGCATACATGGATTGAAATGTCTGAAAAAACTCAATCTCTCAGGTTGCTCTAAAGTTGAAAATCTGCCAGAGGAGTTACAGGACTTGGAATTTTTGGAGATGCTCGACTTAAGTGGAACCGCCATAAGAAAACCACAATCCTTTATTTTCCAATTTAAAAATCTCAAAGTTCTGTCTTTCAAAGGATGCAAGGGATCCACATCTAAAGTCGTATCATATTGGAATCCTCTTTCCAGGGTATTGCAAAGAGGAAGCACGAATTCCATGGCTCTGACATTACCTCCCCTGTCAGGTTTGACTTGTCTAACAGAGCTGGATCTAAGTGACTGCAATATTGGTGAAGGGGCTATTCCAAGTGACATAAGCTGTCTATCATCATTAGAGTTTCTGGATCTTAGTGGCAACAATTTCTTCAACGTTCCAGCAACTCTTGTTCAACTTTCGAATCTCCTTCTTCTTCGATTGTCAAATTGCAAGGAGCTTAAATCATTGCCTGGACTTCTAACAAGTACAGCACATTTGAGCATAGATGGTTGTTCTTCATTGGCAATGGCAGCAAATCCAACAACAGTATGCAATTCAATGAAGCAGGCATTTATTAATGCCACTAATTGCTATAGATTTGCAGAGAATAACAACCCATTCACATTGCTGATAAAGCATCTTAAGGTTGGTTTGGTTTGTTATTGGCTAGCCTTTTTGCCTCCCTTAACTTGGGACTAAGGACACTGTACCACCTAAGCTATATTTCGCGACAACTTGCTCCATGAACTTCCAAATTCAAGACAGTTAGCCCCCTACGCTTATAAAATTCAAGACAATTAACTCCACAATTGTCTTGACTCTTGAATCTTGGAAGTTCATTGAGCAATTTGTCACAAAAATATTTAAGGGACAAAATAGAATTTCTTACTTAGTCCCAGAGTTGACGAGCAAAAAGGCTAATAAGCCATCAGCTAGGTTATAATCCTCTCTCACTCTGAGTACTCAGTCTTATACTCAAGAACTTATACTATTAGTTTTCAATTACAACATGAGTTTTCTTTTTCTTTGTTTTTTTTTTTGCAGGTATATGGAAATACAAGACCATACTTTAATGTTATTATGCCTGGAAGTGAAATCCCAAAATCATTCAACATTCATGGAGGAGAAGCTTCAAAAAAGATAGCATTGCCTCACAATATTTGGAATGACAGTCAGTGGATGGGGGTTGCTTTGTGCTGCGTTTTGGCCTCTGCCTCTGGCAACGATGCTTGGGGGAACCACGAGGGTCTCGTAATTAGACCTCATATCCATGGACATGGAAAAGGTCCTCGTTTTGTAATCGGCTATATTTTTGAAAGTGACTATAGCCTATACCGGATCATCAAGGACCACATTTGGCTAGTCTATTGGTCTCGTGACAAGTTATATCCGTCGCCTCCCTTGGAGGAAAAATGTGGTGAAATAGAGAATAATTCATCATCGAGCATGGATTTGGCAAACCATGAAATTGAGTTTAGGTTCACACCCCATCGAATTGGTGGTGTGCGTATCAATGTGAAGAAGTATGGGGTTCGTTTAGTGTATGAGAGAGATTTGGAAGAGATGGAAGAAACAACGGAGCAGCAGCACAGTCCAACTTCTCCAAATCTAAAGGACATTGATTTCTGTCAAGACAGCACTAGCAGTGAACCAAGTTCAACAGGGAATAATGTCTTTGAGGAGGAAGGATCCAGTGAGAGCGATAGTTGCAGGGATATACCAGATCCAAAACGACTGGAAAAATCTATCAAGTTACAATTCCGGAAGCTTTGGTAATTAAATGTCTTTATATCTTTGTGCAAAAAAAAAGTTTTATTATAATGTTTGATTTATTTATTTTATTTCATTTTTTCTATTGACTTGGGGCTTGTTCGGGGGATGCAGAAATGAGTATGTGGCTTGTTCTGCATCTGGATTTCACATACAAGTGTGTTAGACCTTTCCCATGTTTCAATGGTCCCCTTAATATAACCTCCTCCAGTTTTATTTGGTTTTAACTTTTAATGCAAGGAAATATGGAAGTTCAAAAGGATTTTGCAGTCAAAAGATTATAGAACAATTCCATTTCTGGAAATTTAACAAATCAAGTAATCAAACCATAGCTTGGTTGTTATGGTTCCTCAGGGTTCCATCCTCCATTTCTATTTTAGAAAAGAAAGTAAGAGATTCTTCATTTTTGCACCCTTGCAGTAGAAGTCAGATTATATAAACAAAGAATTCTGACCAAGAGTCTATTAGATATAACCCTTGTATTTGTATATAGAATCGTTTAGGCTTAGTTTTAATTGACGGAGACCCTACAGCTACAATGTTGAGAACCAAAAACAGAGGCAACCAACATGTTCTGTTCTGTTTTGCTCAGAAAGGAGGCAGAAGCAGAGAACCTCCAACTTCAAATCCAATTCCTTCAAGCCATTTAGTATTAACAATCAAGTTCCTAGGTAGGATCAAAGTACAAACTTTTCAAGCATAAAGGACTGTCACTTACCAGTAAAATTCTTGTCATATTGTTCTGTAAATCTGTAATACAAAGTACATGACTTGAGTTGCTGTTTTAATCTAGAGCAGAGTGGCATGAAAGTTCCGACTTAAATTTCTAATTCTAATTTTGTCCTTTTAGGAAATAGGCATTGAAAGAAAAGTCAATCCTTGCCATTACTAGAAAAAAACTGAAAAAGGAAAAAGATTGGTACGGCATAAGTTGACATGAATTATAGAGAAAAAAAAAATCTAAACCAGCATAACATATAATCAACAAATTTGCAAAATTGTACTTATTGAAAGATGATGCTCTTCTTTCCATTTATCAGAAACCAGATTTTGAGGTATACATTAAGCTTGATTATTCCCATTTCCAGCACGCCCCAAACAGCAGAATTACTTCTAAGAGGCATTGATGCAAAACAGTAAGAAACAAAATGATAAAAAAACTAAAAGTATATCATATGAAACTCATGGCTCTAATCAGAAAAGTAACAAAGTGAAGTTCAAGTGAAAACGTAACATCTGAACAATTAGTACATCCTGCTTCCCTTCTTCTCCTCATCGTCACTATAGAAACCGTCATCATCGTCGTCGTCATCCTCATCAAAATCCTCTATCTCTTCATAATCTTCAAAATCACCATCAACGTCCTCTTCTTCATCATCTTCATCTTCATATTCATCTTCATCATTCACTGTGTGCTTTCCACGTGTCTCGACGACTAGGCCAGCCCTCCCACGGCCAACTCCTTTCTCAACCAGGCTTAACCCTCCAGAGGAAGAAGATCCAAGAAAAGAACCCATTTCACTAAAACCGAAAATTGGCATCTGGGCAGGCAACTTTTGGTTAGAAACGAATAAAGATTGAACAATTTGATGGTCTTTGACCATGTTATTGATATTCGCATTATTAATATTGGACCGACCAAGGATTTGGCCACGGAGAATCTGAGGCAAGGACTTGCTGTTCCTGAGTAGATTTCTTGCAACGGCTGCTGATGTCGCCATTGATGAAAGGATGTGCGATTTGGAAGTCTCGGGAGACAAAAGTTGTAGGGTTGAGGGTTGATTCTGTAGAGGTTTTGATGGAGGAGGAGTATGATATATGGAGGCAGAAGGGTTTAGGGTTTATTGCAAGATTGGTTTGATGACACGTGGCAACATGGGTGAAGGCTAGATTCGAGCGGTTCTGGAATCTACTAGAGAACGAAAAAAAGGCTTTTCTTTTGGATCTCGGCCCTTTTCTGTGGAATCGATTTGGGGCCATTTCCATATAATTAGTCTAGAATTTATTAAACAGATAGGCCCAACCCAAATAGGAATGCTCTGTTTCTCATGATGTTCTTGATAGCTTTTAGCCTTTCTTCATTTTAACAATGTTATTCTTTGAAGTACCAAAAAAAAAAAACAATGTATTCTTTGAAAATTTTAATTCTTGGCCAAAAATCGAATTTTCGTAATTGAATGTCAAAAAAAAAAAATGACAACTTCACTTTTAATTCTTGATTGTTCAATAGAGTTCTATGAATCTAGAGTCTATGATGATTGAGCCCAATTGATAAAACAAAATTGACAACTTCACTTTTAGGCCTATCTATAATTAAGTCCAATCAAATTTTTTGCATTTATATACTGATGATTTAGCCCGAAATAAGAACCCGACCCGAGATGATTGTAAAGCCTGATTGGTATCCTAGTTAAGTAGTTATACCTGGTGGCTGTAATAATAAAGCCGAATTGTTGTATCCTAGAATTATATATCTAGGAATTCTTTGGGTAAAATAATTATAATCATCTAGGGTTTTATGATAGCCCTAGAATTCGATATAATCTTCACTGTAACATGAGCAATGTGTGTCCGAAGAGCAAGAGTGTGGTAAAGGCTAGAGAATTCTAGTGTTGCAAGTTGAGGGCAGCTTTTGCCCATCTGCTCAATCAAACCAATGTTGTCAGCAACATGTGTAACATTTCTGATTTAAATGACAATCGAAATGGTTCTTCCATTAGGGAGCAAATCATCTTCTCATTTAAATGACATTTCTGATTTCGGACACACATTAGGGAGCAAATCAGGAGATTCGGAATGGTTCTTCCATTATCTTACTGATTTATCTAGGGCCTAGGGGATGCAGTTTTCCTTATAACATTCGAATTTGTAGTGATTATGATGGATGGATCAATTAGGAAACAAGATTAGCCATTATCCATCATTAGTATCATTTTTCTTTTGTTCTAAGAATATAAGTTTATTATTATTCTTATGATCATATATTGGTATGCAGACAAACTATATTCACATTTAGAGACTCCATATTATATTAATCCATATTGCAGCTCAAAATCATTTCAAACAGTACAAAAAAGAGCAAGTACCATATATGATCAGGCACTTGATTTCTCCGTCCTTGATGAATTACTTTCCAATGGCAGCTCATCGGCATCTCTAAATATTTGAGGAAGAATGCAATGACCACTTAATTTCTGCTGAAAGGTAAATGACAGCAGGAAGCAATAGAAGCCCCAGAACAATAATGACATCCCAAGCAAGGGAGAAAAATCCTCTGTCAGAATTCCCAGGAAAGTGGAATTTGGTATAAAGAACATAGATAGATGGGGTTGTTGTGATAAACATCATATGCATGTGGCAGCAATCGAACAAAAGCGGTTCCAATGTAGAATGAACGATTGAGAGCATTCTGTTTCGAGTTTGAGAACAGATTGAGGAGGGACTAATGTGTCCTCAAATTGCAAGATTAGAGGGCAAAAAGTCCTAAATTAAAATTTAGAGGGCAAAACGTCAATTTGAGACAAGTTCAGGGGGACAAATAGGGACTTTAGTTAAAATTGAACTCCATCAATCGAATTTGTAGGAGTTTGCAATGTTATGCTAATCTCATAGCTAAGATTGATAGGCCTACTCTATATAAGGTAGTTTAATACTTTTATTAAAGCTAAGTCAATATCACTATATATATATTCACTGCACACGGTTTGCACTAATTGATCATGCGGTGATGTCCTCAACATTACTTAATTTTCAATTTCAATTTGAATGAATTCAAGATTCATTGGAATTTGCCACTAGGGTATGAACGTGTTCAACAATTAATATCACGCGGCTTTATTTTTAAATGAAAGTTCTGGTTCTGATTTGTGGAGCGAGCTGAGTCGATTTTTTTTCTCTCCGAAGAAAAAAGAGGTCTTGATTAATTTTGTTTCTACCAGTCAAGGTCAATGTTCCTTCTTCTGTAACACAAATTAATGGGTAATTAGAACTTCCCAGTCGCGCTTCGCGTGCGGCTGCTTTATTTTATAAATTCTTTTAAGAAAATTCAGTTAAGAAATGAAAATTTGTTGTGAAATAATAACGAATCAAAGCAAGGGAGTAGAGAATTGAAGTATGGAAAAGACAAGAGAGTAGAGAGACAATAAAATATGGAGAATAAGAAAATATGAAGAAGAGGAGAAATTGTTCTTATTCATATTATTCCATAACAAAGTGACCTATTTATAGGCACATAAATACATTACCATAAATATAAGGGGACGAACATAGTATATAGGTATATGCGTATAAATAAATCAAGTCATCAATATTATCCATGCTTTAATTAGATTCATGTACATCCACAATATACATGTATATTCATAACAAATTTATAATTAATTTATAATTATTTGATCATTTATTTTATTTTATTTTTATATAGAAATGGGATGAATGTCTTTTAATTTTTCTAAACTAAATGAATACAAATATAATAAACAAAACATTAGAAAATCAACTATTAACACTTGTCAAAGAAAACAAATGTAGAACATTGCTCATAAAAGTAATCAATGGGTAATAGTAGTACTTTTATTAAAGCTAACTAGCTAAGTCAACATCAGCACATGGTTTGCACTAAAATTTCAATTTCAATTGAATGAATTCAAGATTCAATGAACTTTGCAACATTCGTAGTAGTGTCATAAAGCGTGTCATGACCATTTATTAGCTTATGAATAATTCCACGAAATACTTTTCTTGTACGAAAAAAAATCATACTACTAGATTTTCATAATTAAATCAATAAGTTGATCTTTATTATTAAACCTACTATTAATTTTATGTATAAGGCTCTCATTGAGCGCCACTTGATATTTGGTTTTTTTGACAAGTGTCAATAGTTAATTTTCTAATGTTTTTTTATTATATTTGTATTCATTTAGTTTGGAAAAATTGAAAGACATTCATCCCCTTTCCTATATAAAATAAAATAAATTATCAAATAATTATAAATTAATTATAAATTTGTTATAAATATACATGTATATTATGGATGTCCATGAATCTAATTAAAGCATGAATAAGATTGATGACTTGGTTCATTCATACATATATACCTATGAGTGTGTTTGTTTTGCTTACTTTCTTGGGAAAGTAATAGGATGGAAACACTCTCCATCGTTTGTTTTAATAATTTTAGATATGAAAATAATTTTAAGGGAATCTTGTAGGGCACCCACTTTTCTTGCTAGATAGGAGAATACTTTCCCACATAGGGGGTAGGGAAAGTTTTTTCTTACCCATGGAAAGTGTAAATTTCATTAAAATTTGATTATTTTCCAAGGAAAATGCTGATAAACCAAACCATTGAAAGTACTCTCCATGGAATTTAATTGTTACTTTCCCTAGAGTTATTTTCCCTGGAATCACTCTCCCAAGAATCACTCTCCTATGGAGAGTTATTCCATGGAAAGCAACAAACGACCTCTATGTACTAAATTTATCCCCTTATATTTATGGTGATGTATCTATTTATGGTGATGTATCTATGTGCCTATAAATAGGCCACTTACTTTGTTATGAAATAAGATGAATGAGAAGAATTTCTCCTATTTTTCATATTTTCTTCTTCTCCATATTCTATTGTCTTTCTATTCTGTCTTTTTCATACTTCAATTATACTCTATTGTTTTGTTTTGTTATCATTTCACAACAAAAATTTATTTCTTAACTGAATTTTCTTAAAAGAATTTATAAAATAAAATAGCCGCACGCGAAGCGCGGACGAAAAGTTCTAGTTATCTTTAATTAGTTAATTAATAATTATTACTTGATCAATTTCCACCTTTTCCGAGTTATATTTACAAGCAAAGGAGAACAACAATTTGAAAACATATTGTCAGAGTATTAAATTTATACTTTAGCTTCTACGAATATGAAAGCCTCTTTATTTATTAAAAAAAAAAGAAAAAGAACAGAGTGTTTTATCTCACACACAAAAAAAAAACAAAAAGGTGTTTGGACTTTACATTGGTGCTGCAGTGTTCTTTATATATATATATATATATATATAGATGTTCATTAATTTGGAGAAAACATGGAAAACATATGTAACAAATTAAGCTTGTTGTGTTAAGAACCCTTCTGATTTGATAGATTTTCTTTCGTCTTCCATCTGTTATAACTTGTAAAAAAGAGAGTAAGCTTATTAATACTTGTGATGGTTAATATCGAGTTACTTCCCTCCTCTTCATCTTCTACTATCTCTCGGTGCAAATATGATGTTTTCTTGAGCTTTCGAGGTCCAGATACCCGCAACAGATTCACAGACCACCTATACGATGCTTTAGATGGGCGTGGAATCATCACTTTCAGGGATGACCAAAGGCTTGAGAGAGGTGAAGACTTTGCACCAGAGCTGTTAAAAGCCATTGCAGACTCATGGTGTTCAATAATTGTTTTCTCGGAAAACTATGCTTTTTCGAGTTGGTGTTTGGAAGAGCTAGTAGAGATTCTTAAACATAAGCGTGAAAGGGGTCATAAAGTTTACCCAATTTTCTATGAGATGGAAGCATCTGATTTAAGAAGGCAGAAGGGGACTGTTGAAAAAGCCTTTGCCAAACATGAAGAGAGATATAAGGAGGACAAAGACAAGGTAGAAAAGTGGCGAGCTGCTCTAACTGAAGCGGCCAATATCCATGGATGGACTTCGAAAGATAGGTAATCATCTGGTTCATCATTATTTCAATTCATTTACATTTGTTTTGGTAGAATTTTTTTTTTTTTTTAAAAACTATATTTTCCCTTAATTAGTCACTTTTGTTATGCTTGGTGCCAGGGAAAATAAGTAGGGAAAAGGAAAATGGATTCTTAATAGATTTTATTACCATTTTATGTTTGGTTACAAGGGAAACATGGGTTTCCTTTTTTAGTTTTTAATGTTATTTTATATTTGCCTAACTAACTAAATTAAAGGTGGTAGTTAAAATAATTATTTACTATGAGTAGGATAAGATATATTCAGTTTTGATTCAAAATAGATTATATGTGTCACAATTTTAATGGAATCCTAAAAGAGACTTGTTAGGATGATTCTAATGTAATTAAAATCCTTTAATTTGTTTAATTAATTAATTTATTTATTTTGAATTTGATAGGTCTGAATCAAAACTTATTAAAGGCATTGTCAATTGGATATCGAAAAAATTATTTCAAACATATGCAGTTGCCAGAAATGACTTGATTGGAATTCAGTCACGTATGGAACAAGTCCATTCGAAGCTAAAAATTGGGGGAGATGATGTCCGGGTTGTAGGAATTTGTGGTATGGGTGGCATTGGTAAAACGACGCTTGCAAGAGTTGTTTATGACCAAACGTCACCTAAAGATTTCGAAGGCGAAAGTTTTCTTGCAGATGTTCGAGAAAAGTCGAGGGAATCATCATCAGGACTCGCTTCTTTACAGCAACAACTCCTCTCTAATATCTTGATGGAAGAAGATATCAAGATTTCCAATGTTCTTGATGGTAACGCCATGATAAGCCGTAGGCTACGGCGGAAAAAGGTTCTTATTGTTATTGACGATGCTGATCATGAACAACAGTTGAAATGCTTGGCTGGAAGCCGCGATTGGTTCGGCTCAGGGAGTAGAATCATCATAACAACTAGAGACGAGCATTTGCTATTATCCTACGGAGTCGATGATTTGTACAAGCCCACAGCACTGGATGTTCAAGAATCACTTGGTCTTTTCAGTTTGAAAGCTTTCAAAAGTCATATGCCCAAAGAGGATTTTCTTAAGCTTTCCTTAAGTGTAGTACAATATAGTAATGGACTTCCATTAGCACTCCAAGTTTTGGGTTCTTTTTTTTGTGGTAAAGATGCAGCTGAATGGGCAAGTGCAATTGAAAGACTCAAAAAAGATTCTAGCAAGGAAATTCTTGACAAGCTTGAAATAAGCTTCGACGGATTAGAAGAGACAGAGAAGAATATATTTCTAGATATTGCATGTTTTTTCAAAGGGGAGAAGAAAGATTTTGTGACGCAAATACTAGCTGCGTGTCAATTTTACCCGGAAATTGGAATAAAAGTTCTCGTTGAGAAATCTCTGGTGACAGTTGATGGATACAATAGATTGAGGATGCATGACTTGCTACAAGAGATGGGAAGAAAAATTGTTGTTAAAAAATCTATTAATGAACCTGGAAAACGTTGTAGATTGTGGGACGAAAAGGATGTTTATCACGTTCTATCAGAAAACACTGTGAGTCAAGCTCTTATTTGAATGTTCTTATTTATTTGTTCCTTTAGAATCTCTATTTACACTCATCTATATACTCTTTCATTTTTAGGCAACAGAAGTGATTGAAGGGGTGGTCATCAACAATGAAGGGTAAAATTAGTTACTACGTACACTACTTGTTTTCATTTCATTTTATCATTATTATATATAGTTCATTACATAATTTTCATTTTGGAATGAAAATACTGGTCTGGATGATTCTGATATTAGGGAACAGAGCAAGACGTTCAATTTCAGTGGTGATGCCTTCTTGAAGATGAAAAAACTAAGATTGCTCAAAGCTTTTAATCTGCCAAACTGTCGTGATATCAGATATTTGTCTAATAAATTGGTGCTTCTTGAGTGGCATAGATATCCTTCAAGATCATTGCCTTCAAGCTTCCTACCAAACAACATTGTCGCACTTTTCCTACCTAATAGTAGCATTGAACAACTATGGAATGGAAACATGGTGAGAATTACATCATCTGAAGTAGTTTCTTTTCGCTTTCTTTTAGATGAATTAATATTAGAGTTATTATCAGGTTCAACGTTAGCAGACTATACATGCGGGGTTTAGACATGAATAGTTTTGAATTTATAAATTAAAATTAATTTAGAAAATGGGTATGTGTCAATAATAACTCTTAGTATTATCGATGAACTTTTATATTCCATTTTTCCTTTGATTGTTTTCAACAGTCTTTCAACAAGTTGAAGTATATCAATCTCAAAGGCTGCAAAAACCTGATCAAGGCACCAGACTTCAAAACGACCCCGAATCTCGAAAGCTTGATTTTGGAAGGTTGTATCAATATAAAAGAAGTTCCCTCTTCGCTTGGGCATCTCAGCAGTCTTGTTTCGTTGAATCTGAAAGATTGCAAAAAACTTGCTAGTCTTCCCCAAAGCATACAAGGGTGTGAAGGTTTACAATATCTCAATCTCTCTGGTTGCTCTAGAATTGAAAATCTGCCACAGAGTTTGCAGCATGTAAAATTGGTTGAGCTTGATTTAAGTGGAACTGCCATAAGAAAACCACAACCCTTCCTTTTCGAATTTAAACATCTTAAACATCTGTCTTTCAAGGGATGCAAGGGACCAGCAGTTAAATTCCCAACATACTGGCCTTCTCTTTTCAAGGTAACACAAAGAGGGAACACAGATTCCATGGCTCTGACTTTAACTTCTTTATCGGGTTTGATTTCCTTAACAGACCTGAACCTAAGTGACTGCAATCTTGGTGAAGGGACTCTTCCAAGTGACATTAGCCATTTACCCTCTTTAAGGAATCTAATTCTTAGTGGAAACAATTTCATCACCCTACCTCAAACTCTCACTCAACTTCCCAATCTCTTTCTTCTTCGATTGTCAAATTGCAAGAAGCTAAAGTCCTTGCCCCACCCTCTAACACACATACAACTCATAGACATAGATGGTTGTAATTCATTGGAAGTGATTCCAAATCCAACAGTAACCAATTCAACAGATGGGACATCTATTAATTGCAGCAATTGCTATAGATTGGCAGAGAATGACTATGCAACCACGTTGTTGAAATTACATCTCAAGGTTGGTTGTAAGTTTTAATGTGTGTGTTGTTATTAGTTACAAAAAAAACCAATAATCCAAGTTTTGTTTAATTTTCAGGTATTAGCAACAAAGAGTAAAACAATTGACATATTCATACCTGGAAGTGAAATCCCAGAATGGTTCCCATACTATTGGAATGAATCTTCACTAGAAATAATAAAATTACAATTGCCACCTAATATTCGGAAAGATAGTAGATGGATGGGAGTTGCTCTGTGTTGCATTTTGGGCTCCCCCTTGGGAGATGATGCTTGGGGAGACGTAGATATCCAGACTATCGGTGTTATCCTTGAAAGGAATAATAATCCTCGATTTGTTCCAGGATTTTATCTGGAGAGTCAATATCATGGCCGGTGTCCGGTCGTTAAGGACCATCTTTGGCTGCAGTATTGGCCTCGTGATATGTTATCTCTGGCTTCCTTGGAGGAAAACGGTGATGAAACAGAGGATTTGGTAGATCAACAAGGCTATCGAATCGGGTTCTGGTTCCAGCCTTATCTAAAAGCTAGCGTGCGTCCCAAGGTGAAGAAGTGTGGGTTTCGATTAGTGTATGAGAAAGACTTGGAAGAGACGGAGCAAATATTGGCTTGTTTAGAATTCGATGATTCCCACCCAAAACACTGCTACACAAACGGTAAATGTGTATGATGAAGAAGGAGAGGAAGATGAAAAGGAGGCAGGACCTTGTGGGAATTACATTGCTGAGGAAGAGGGACCACAACCAAAATGGCTGCACAAAATTTTAAACTTAATCATTCAGAATTGTTGTTTTGCTAGCTGTGAATGATTGAGTGCTTGTCTTAATACTTTCGTTTTGTTGTGGATATAAATATCGACATATATATGCAATAGTCAATTTACAAATTTAATTATCTCTTTTCTCTTTGATTAAATAGAAAATTCAGGGTTAAAAATAAGGAAAAGAAAATTCATTCACAAAATTTTAGAGTAGGCAAAAAGGGATACTTATAATCTGATCACAAAAAATACTAATAAAGTAGAATAATGAGAGGTAATAAATTAACAGCCAATAATAGGGTATCGTACGGACAAAGGAACAGACAAGCTGTCCTTCATTCAATCAGATAAATTATCAGATGGTACTGTCTCACCACGTCAGCCATGGGATTAACCACTAAAATTGTGTAAGGATGATTTGATTGCACATAGAAACGGGTAAGAGGGGCGTAGCTTTTCTAAGAGGTTTTAATCTTTTTTTTTATTGTTTGTACTAAAACTTTGCTAATTCTTTAACTGTTCTGTTTCAACTTTCATACAAACCTGTCAATCTAATTTCAAGATAACATATACAGAAATAATTTGATTGAGAAGTGCTTCGTTCCATGTTAACGCATGGAAGCAAAGGAAGGTGTCCGATGGAGGAAATCAAGAAGTTGGCTGCCATTGCAATTGACCTTAACGTGCGGTTACATGCCCTGCGTCTCAATTTCTGATTTATAAGTGGACTAATTAAGATTTTACTCCTCTTTTGCTCCAACATGTTTACTTAATTTTCTTTTTGGGTCAAAACCCTCGGATCAAATTCCACTTTTCAAAACCCTCTTCTAGATTGTAGGTTTGGATAAGATTACAAGAAAGTAGGAACTCTGACTATGGCTGTATTTTGACATATAGAATTTTCATTAATGAAGAAGAAATAGTCAAAACATGGCACTGATAAGAGACCAAAATTACATGTGATTTCTAGCTCCTAAATCTTGGTTAATTAATGGTACAAGGCTTTGGTGACAGATTTGTGTTTCATAGAAGGGAAAATACGTTAGATGAGGGATACACATACAACTGCTAGGACTGAATTTTCCCTCCTTAAAATTGTAGCTAAAAAGCTTCCGAGTACCGTCTAATTTGTACGGTGCCAGTAATATCATCACTTGATCACCATTTTTTCCACAATGATAATAAGTTAAGGGTATAAGTTCCCAAGTAGTGTAGATACTGCCCCCAGCTTTGTTAGAATAAGGTGGAATAACAAATAACATTGTCCATGATTCCTCCTTCCCATATTCCTCCATCACCCATATATCCAACACTTGGTTTTGGTCATACCGATGACTCTTGCTGCCCACCACACAAAGTTTTCCTTCCAAAACACAAACAGAATGGATATGAAATATTAATGCATCTTCATAGAGTTTATAAGGAAAACGCAGATCCCGAGCATTCTCGGTATTAAGGTCAAGACCTATGATAGTATAATAATGCATGTAACGCTCTACGTAATCATATCCATCCGGTGTGCGATCCAGTTTAAGGCACCACCTACATACACTCCTGCCCTTGGAAACAAAAATTGACCCTCCGGAAAATTGTGCTTATAATTGCTTCCCCATGACCATGAGTTCAATCTTAGACTATAAAAGATTGCCAGATGACCCTTGGCCGAACAATTGTAAACCCTAACCACCTTATAATCATCATTGCAAGGGTCATATCCAAATCCAACCAATTTTAACTCTAGATCTCCAACAGCGGGAAACGGAGGTAAAATCTTGTGCTCCTTGGTAGACATGTTCCACAACATCATAGTATCATGATTATCCCCACCGCCACTAGACAAGCAAAGCAAGCCATTGCAAGCGCCTACCATTCTAATTATACGCTCTGGTGATTCACTGAAAGGAATATCGGATTCCTTAGTAATACTTATACTTAACGTTCCCAAATCCACCGAACAAAGTTGATTTTTTTCAACAACTGTAACAAGACTTCGGGTGGATCGTTGGAGATGGAATTTGATGAATATGGGATCCTTTATTACCAAAAGCCATCGTTTGCAAACACCCTTGAATCGAACGAGGCTCTTTACCGGTAATCGGCAGAAGATTTCCTCGATTAAATCCAATGGAACCTCATTTTCCATGACTGATTCTGATACTCTCAGCTCCCTCGGCGGCACTGCTTCTCGATTCTTTCCGCTGCTGCGCCGTGCTAGATGTTAGTACACAATATAATATATATATACTATGTATGTTACATGTATATGATCATAATTAGGGTTTTAATTATGGCCCAAGTAATATATGGAACCTTTTTAGGGGATGGACCCAATCGTTTATGCAATTGGGCTGATGAGTTTTTAGTTTTTACCCAATCGATCTTCTCAATTTTAAAGTTTTTCATGTCATTTTTTCATTTGCAAGTTCAAAGGGGAAAGGAAACAGAATGCAAAAAAGTTGATGATTTTCTAATATTCCTCGGAATTCTTACTGAGAACAAATTAACCTTGAAATTTGTTGAAGCTCTTTAAGAACAAAGCACCAACGAACCACCTCCTTTATAAGAAATTGGCTAGCAATTGCCAATTTTGAATATCCTTTTGGTCTTGCCCTTCTCTCTTTTAAGCCATAATTTGGACCAATTAGTCATTAATGGTCAAAAGTTTAAAAGGATGTTTATGAGAACTTTCGACCAAGTTCTAAGTTTGGTTTGGTAAAGCCTAAACCTTTATAAAGGTCTAGAATATATATATATAGGGTGATTATATGATACACCGGCGGTGTAAATTTTGGACTCCAAGCGGCTTGTGGAGTTGACACATGTCCATTTTTTTAAGTAATTAAGTTTTAAATATTTCAATCTAGTCCCTAAGGGACACATGTCACCCTTCAGGACCCGCTTGTGTAATTTTCTAAACTCCACCACCGGTGTATTGTATAATTTGCCATATATATATATATACCCTATAGGAAGAGGCAGCATGTATTTATCTCTCTTTGGGCAATTTCAGGGAAATCTAACATCCAAAGATGAGGGAATATTTTCTAATTTCATCACTCTAGAAATTACAAGTCTTATTCATATGTTAGTCACTTCGCTTTTAGGCCTCTAACTAAGTCACAATCAAATTTTTGTATTTACATTATTACATATGTTGGGTGACTTGAATTAATGATAATCGGGCCCGAAATAATAAGCCGACCCAAAATATCTGAAGCACCACCCAGATGAGATTTTCAATGGAGTTCTATGAATCTAGGGTCCATGATGGTAGAGCCCAATTGAGATCCTAATTATATATAGAGTCTGTGATTATAAAGACTAATTGTTGTATCCTAGGGTTTTATGATGCATAGAAGGTCTTAAATTTTCTCAAGAGATAAAGAATCTCTACCTCTCTATCTGCACATATAATAAGAGTTTCTATTTTGCAGATCAACTCAATTGGTGCAACAAGATGAGTAGCAGAAAGAGGAGCAAGGTTAATATTGACAAGAATGAGGGCTCATCAAGAAGATGGGAGGATTTGAATCATGATATACTTAAGATTATATTCAAATATGTTTCGTGCAATAGGTTGAATATCAAATTTTTTTATTCCTACAAGGATTTGTTCTTCAATGTTCCCCACGTGTGCCGTTCTTGGCAACTAGCCTGCTTGGATTTCTTGTTCTGGTCACGCCCCAAAACGCTTGATTTTAGCGATTTCATGTCATCTACACAAATTCATTTTCGTAATTATAATCTGAGAACTAGTAGCGAAAAAGATCTTATTCGGAGACAATGGAGGCGACTTGTAAGGGATGTATTCTCAATGGACGTCAATGGTACTTTTCCTTTGGAGCAATGGAGGCGATCCATCACTAAAATCGTCATTCCTGCTTTTCTCGGGCTCATCCTTGAAGACCAGGATCTTCTTTTTCTTGCTGAAAGGTAAAATTATATTAATTAATTTTCCCTTATTAATCCAAGGATAATTCTTGTCCTGCATTTAATTTGTAGTATTTTTGACTATTAATTCTTGCAGAACCCCTGGAGTTGAAAGTTTGATTCTATTGGAGTCAATCGACATAAGCAAAGCAGGGTTTGCAAAAGCCATGTCTTATTGGGAAAATGTGACACATCTCTGTCTTGGTTACACAATTGTTGCCAAGCACATTGATATTATTGAGCAGATTGGCAAAAGTTGCCCACAACTTGCAACGCTAGAATTCTCTAGCGCTAACCAAAGCCTTATTCTTAAGACAGACGTTGCACGTGTTATAGTCAAGAGTTTCCCAAAGTTGACTACTTTAAGGTTTGATAACCTTAGAGTTCCCAAAGCTGCTATCAGGTTTATCATTGCCAACTGCCCTGACCTGAAAGCAATTCATTTTTGTTCTTGTTACCTAATCCTCGAGAGTCATTTCATGGAATTTTATATGAATGATTCTCGCAAGCGTTTTACTTATACTTTTGATTGGAGATCAAAAGGGAGCAAATCAGGAGATTCGGAATGGCTCTTCCATTATCTTACTGATTTTAGGGGATGCCATTTTCCTTATGACAATCGAGTTTGTAGTGATTATGATCGATGGATTAGTTAGGATAAACAAGATCAGTACTTAGCCAAATATTATCGATCATTATTACGAGTACCAATAAGGGGTTTGATCAAGTGGTAAGCGGCTTGTTCCAGCTTAAGCAGGTCTCAAAGCTGGTCTCAGGTTCGAGACTTTGCGTACGCAACTGCCCCTGTTGGTAGACTCACCCACCATAACCAGGTGCACAGCGCGGGTCGGATCCGGATTAGTCAGGGCATGGCCCTGGATACAGGATGGGATACCAAAAAAAATTGTTAGGATAAACTTTGTGTTGATCTTGTTTGTTTAGGCACATGGTTTCAATTTCTGATTTATAAGTGGACTAATTAAGTTCTTACTCCTCTTTTGCTCGAACATATTGTTTACTTTTCTTCAAGGTCAAAACCCTCGGATCAAATTCCAATTTCCAAAACCCTCTTCTAATTGTAGGTTTGGATAAGATTACAAGAAAGTTGAAGAAATAGTCAAAACATGGCATTAATAAGAGACCAACTCAATTACATGTGATTTCTAGCTAGCTCCTAAATCTTGGTTAATTAATGGTACAAGGGTTTGGTGACAGATTTGTGCTTCATGGAAGGCAAAAGACGTTGGACAACTGCTAGGACTGAATTTTTTCTTCTTAAAATTGTAGATTAAAAGCTTCCGACCTAATTCTGTAATATTTCCGCACGGTTCCACTATTAGCAACACTTGATCACCATCCTTTCCATGATGATAATACGTCAAGGGTTTAATTACGTATAAGGTCATGCCCCCAACACGGGTACTATAGGGTGGAATAGAAAACAACTTTGTCCATGATTCCTCCATCACCCATATATCCATGACTTGTTTTTGCCCAAACCGATAATTCTTGCTACCCGCCACACAAAGTTTTCCTTCCAAAACACCAACAGAATTGATACTAAATGGATCCTTGGGCTTACAAGGAAGACGCAGATCCCGAACATTCTCGGTATTAAGGTCAAGACCTATAATAGTATCTACTAACACTTATTAATTCCATGGCGTGCGATCCAGTTTAAGGCACCACCTGCATAGACTCCTTCCTTTTCGAACCCAAAATCATAATAACCCTGCGGAAAATTGGGCTTATAATTGGTTTCCCATGAGTTCAATCTTAGACTATAAGAGTTTGTCATATGAGTATCCCTCATCGAACAAACCCTAACTACCTTATAATCATCACTGCAGGGGTCATATCCAAATCCAATCAATTTTATCGGTAGAGTTTCAGAAGAGGGAAGCGGAGGTAAAATCTTGCGCTCCTTGGTACACATGTTCCACAACATGAATCTACCAGTGTGCAAGCAAAGCAAGCCAATGCAAGCGCCTACCATTATAATGCGGTTTCGTGAAAGAATATCGGATTCCTTCATTGTGCGAAACGTACCCAAATCCACCGAACGAAGTCGATTATCCTCATCAACTGTAATAAGGCTTCCGTGGGGGTGGGATTGGGTGGATCGGTGGAGATGGAGTTTGATGAATTTGGGATCCTTTATTAGCAAAAGCCATCGTTTGCAAACACCGTTGAATCGAACGAGGCTCTTTCCCGGTAACCGGCAGAGGATGTCTTCCATTAGATCGAATGGAATTGGAACTTCATCATCTTCCATGACTGATTCTGATGACTCTTTCCCGCGGCGGCACTGCTTCTCGATTCTTTCCTCCGTTGCTGCGGCGTGCTAGATATATATATTACTCTATATATAGTATATTGGTATGTATATATATGATCATATACTATATATATCCTTATCCTATAAGAATTAGGATTTTAATTATGGCCCAAGTAATTATGGAACCTTTTTAGTGGATGGACCCAATCGTTTATGCAATTGGGCGCATGAGTTTTTACCCAATGGATCTTCTCAAATTTAAGGTTTGATAATCTTGGAGTTTCCAAAGCTGCTATCAGCACAGAGCTGAAAGTAATTCATTTTTGTTCTTGTTACCTAATCTTCGAAAGTTTCATGGAATTTTATAAGAATGATTATCGCAAGCGTTATACTTATACCTTTGATTGGAGATCAGAAGGGAGCAAATCAGGAGATTCGGAATGGTTCTTCCATTATCTTACTGATTTATCTAGGGGATGCAATCTTCCTAATTATGACAATCAAGTTTGTAGTGATTATGATCCATCATTAGTATCATTTTTCTTTTGTTCTGAAAATTTGTGATTGAGAATTAAAGTATACGTTTATTACTATTCTTGTGATGATTATATTGGTATGCAGCCAAAATATATTCACATTTAGAGACTCCATAATATATTCCATATATTGCAGCTCAAAATTATTTAAAACAGTACAAATTAAAAGAGCAAGTACCATATATGATCAGGCACTAGATTTCTCTGTCCTTGATGAATTACTTGCCAATGGCAGCTCCTCAGGATCTCTAAATATTGAGGGAAGAATGCAATGACCACCAAATTTCTGCTGAAAGTAAATGACAGCAGGAAGAAACAGAAGCCCCAGAACAATAATGACATCCCTAGCAAGGGAGAAAAATCCTCTGTCAGAATTCCCTGGTGGAAAGTTGAATTTGGTGTAAAGAACATCATATGCATGTGGCAGCAATCGAACAAAAGTGGTTCCAATGTAGAATGAACGATTGAGAGCATTCTGTTTCGAGTTTGAGAACAGATTGAGGAGTAATTGAGGAAACAGGAAACCGTCTAAAAGTAAACTTGCATATGATTTCACGATGTTGCAAATTGGATGTTCTACTTGAGAAGAGATGAGCAACATTTTGTCTGGTTTGTATGTCTCCCAGGCTGCAAGCAGAGTTATTTTGGCGCTAGCAGCATATAGAAACACAATCACAAGTGCAGCCTTTTCCTCAGCAACCCACAAGCTTTTACGGTTGCCATTATGAGTTCTAGCTGAGACTGTTAAATGGAGAAGGCGAAGTAGCAATAAGAAAGCAACCACCATTGGTACTGTCACAATTACTTCTTTCAATTCAAACCATCCACCATTATGAGACACAACTTTGTGTCGATCTTGTTTGTTTAAGCACATGGTGTCGAAATCTAGCGCGAGAGGAACCGTGTGGCCCAAGGTAAGAATTCCAAGCATAACAAGTGAAATGAAGGAGACTACTTCTGGATTCTTCTTCAGATGATGAAGCTGCAATCCAACAAATATGCAGATCAGTATGTTAGATATTACAGCCATTGTGAACTTGACACCCGTTTTCCGAATTAGACTTCTTCCTTGATCATCAATTTCCTTGTCAGTTGAAGAAACAACCAGATGATTGAAGTAGAGAGGATCGGATTTTTCTCGTGTGCTTTCAATGCTTCCTTTGATATAACCTCCATTTCCATTTGGTTTTAATGGAGCAAGTTGAAAGTTCAAAAGAATTTCACAGTCCAAATAACCATTTCCCAACACTTGATTGTTTGACCCAAGTAATTTTCTACAACCAACCATACACAAGTTTCCTGTTTGAGAATCATAAACCCCTTCAGCAGTAATCTCCATTTTCTCTTCATATAGATAGGAAAAATGAAGTCCATCAATTGAATTTGTAGGAGTTTGCAATGTTATGCTAATCTCATAGCTAACATTGATAGGCCTACTCTGTATCCAGCTTGTTGGCACAGCAGTTTCAAACATGGAGCTTGGAAGAGTCATTGGATACAAATTCTGCCTGTATAATAGATCACCAATGGCGAAAGGAATTGCCGAACCCTTTCCATATTTCCTTTCAGAATCTCTAACAGATATGTCAAAAATCATATCATTGGAATTCCCACTAGGGTATCTTTCTCCCTTGTTTCTGACCGGCTCGTTTCTTGGGCAGAAAGTCTTTACTCTGTCAAATTCAGTGTATTCATACATCAAACCTGGAACCCTCTCCACACGTTTCTTAGTACTTTGGAATACAATCCTATCAAAATACCCAGAATCATTCACAGATTTCTTGGTCCACATTTGCCCCATCACATTGCTTGTCCTTCTCATGGAGTAAACAGCAGGAAACCTCAAGCTCAACCTAGTTGTGCAATCCCCAACATGGGCATTAGACCAAGATTCTCCAATGTCTAAAAATCGGCAAACAGAAACAAACAGCCGATTCTTCTTTTCATCCCATGTTCCTTCTCCAATCAATGTTGTGTTGGGGTTGAAAAATTGGTAGTTTTCAACATAGCTATTGTTTCTAAATTCTACCAAGACCCGACTCCTCTTTTGAACCCCTGAACAACTAATGCTTCTAAAAGACACAAAACGTGGCAAATAACCGGCTAGTCCCCCATTACCAAAAGGAAGGCAATTCTGCTTTGTAGACCTGCAGTTGCTTGAGTAATGCAACTCAAAAACTTTCTCATGTGTTGATATTATTGAGCAAAAACTTCTACTTGGAAGTGCACTCAAAGGCAAATTCTTCTCAGTATCAGTTTCAGAAGAAAACTCATATATAGACTCTGTGGAGTCAAAAGTGTACTCGTAATTCAATCTTGGAAACATGATTATGGAAATTGGTTCAAAGTAATTCACATCATCACTAGAACTTAGACTCTCTACAGTTCCGGTAATTAAAGTAGTGATTCTACTTGTATTCTTGAGGTTGGTAAGCTTGAAAACTGCTGAAGGAGTAAGAAGATTACCTTGTTTGGAATATGCAGATCCCACTCCAACCATACAAAGCTTGTCAGAAAATTCTGACCACAACCCTTGAAGCTTCAAATTAAATGGCCTTTTATTGGGATCAAATGGCTTGTAAAATGTCAAGCTTCCTTCAACCTTGTATACGCCATCTACATCGGTCTCAGACACATATCTGGTTTCAAATCCCAATACATTTGAGATTCTGGTGATCTTTGGGTTGAGAATTCTGTTTCCACCAATATAATAACCAGTCTCGAACTCATCAAATGGCCCAAAACTCGAAGTGTAAAGTTGAGAGCTGGTGGTTGATTCGGGGACAATTGAAGAGCAATAATCAGAATATGAGACTTCAGATGAGATGACATCTGCTGAGAAACTAATGGGCAGAAAGAAAAATGTAAGTGCACAGAATCGTAACATCATTGAAGGTTTCATTGACATTGTAATAACATCAATGAGAAAAGGAAAAAAGTAGCTATGCAAAGCTTTACTATACATGACAAATTAATTTATTTTTGGAATCTGTCTTATTTAAGAGTGTATTTATTTAGGTTCCACAGATAAAATGAGTTATTTGTCTTATTGAACATTTTGCCGGCACAGCTCAAGTGATGGCATGGAGCAGTCCGCCTGGCCTGATGTTGCATTCACAAAATTTTCCATATTCTCATTGAATACAAAAACATATAAAGACATGAGCAGGGTCAAGCAAGGTTTGGAATTTGGAACTTTTTGCATAGTAAAACTCAGAAACAAGAAGCAAATAAGAAAGAAGGGGATAAGGGTTTTAACTTTTATCCTCGTAAGTGAAGTTCCTTGCAGGCCTGGATGGAAACTTTCGTACAAACTCCTTCACTTTTGTTATTTAAGAACACCTGTCAATGATGAACCAAGAAGTTAAAGACGCCAAAGCAATGACCAAAGAGAAGCTTATAAAATTCTTTAAAAAAAAATGTCTGATTTAGAGAAGTCATGACAAATCATGTGCAATTGTTAAAAGATAGGCCCTTCTCTATGGAATTGATTTGGGTCCATTGCCATTTATTTAGTGGAATTCATTTAAAAGATAGGCCCAACCCAAATAGGAATGCTCTGTTTTTTTTTTTTGGCAGTAAATAGGAATGCTCTGTTTCTCATGTTGTTTTCTGCCATTGATGTTGATGCAAAGGCAGTGCACGCAGATCTGCTTGTTTCCTAGTAGGCTAGTAGCTAATAAACCAGCCAGCCAATTATGACATTGATCCACTCCGAATATCCAATATCACATCACATCATATATATTCCTATTATATTAAATTAATTAAATTAAATTGATTGACAAAATTATTCATTCCTAATTAATTAATCGATGTCTTATCTTTGTGCAAAAAAAAACATAATCAATGTCTGATCATATTGTGTGCTGCCTGGAAAAACCACGTGATCTGATTGATTTGCCTCGAAAATTAGATCAATCCTAATCTGATCCTCCCATCCACTATTTAATTTGTAGTGTTTAGAATGACTTTACTACTATTGTTAAGAAAAAAAATTTGCTAACAAAAAAAAAATGGACAAGGCACTGCTAGAGGAGGTGCCAGGGAGAGAAGAAGATGATCAAAGAAGAAGAAGATGCAGGTTTGTGGAGGAGCTGAAGAAGGTGAACTACATGGCGGGGCCGATGGTGGCGGTGTCGGTGTCGCAGTATCTTTTGCAGGTGATATCGTTGATTATGGTGGGTCACATTGGTCAACTTGCTCTTTCTGGTGTTGCCATCGCCACCTCCTTCACTAACGTTACTGGCTTCAGTTTACTTGTAATAATGCTTCCTATTTTTCCCTTTTTCTTCAATTTTCGTTAAGAAATGTCTTGTTCAAAGACTTGATAACAAAATCCATGGCTAAATGGTGTATTAACATATTATTATTGCCTATACAGTTTGGATTGGCTGGTGCATTGGAAACTCTAGGTGGGCAAGCTTATGGAGCAGAAAGATATCAAAAGCTTGGAACTTACACTTACTGTTCAATACTATCTCTTCTCACAATTTGCATTCCATTGTCCCTCCTCTGGATTTTCATGGAGAAACTATTGACATTAATGGGCCAAGACCCTCAAATTGCACAAGTAGCAAGCATATACTCAATCTGGCTGATTCCTGCATTGTTTGCTGATGCAATTCTTCAGTCATTCGTTCGGTATTTTCAATGCCAGAGCATGATTCTTCCTTTGATTTTGAGTTCTTGTGCAACAATTTGTCTCCATGTTCCTCTCTGTTGGGCTCTGGTACATAAAACAGATTTGGGATATACCGGGGCGGCGTTATCGATCACAATAGCATTGTGGTTTAATGTCATCTTTCTAGGGTTTTACATAAGGTGTTCTGATAGTTGTGGGAAGACTAGAACCCTAATTTTGAAGGATATTTACATAAGCATTAAGGAGTTCTTAGGCTTTGCCCTGCCTTCTGCTGTAATGGTTTGGTAACTTTACACTTTTACTTTGATTCTTTCTTTTTGTTTAGCAATTTCTGGTTTATGATTTTTAACTATAACACATGTTTCTTTTCATTCTTAGTCTTGAATGGTGGTCATTTGAATTCCTTGTGTTGCTGTCTGGACTTTTACCGAATTCAGAACTTGAAACATCAGTTCTTTCTATATGGTATGATTTTTAATTATATTACCAACTTTGTGAAATTACCTTAAAATTTCAGTTAGAATATTTTTACTAATGTCTCTTGAAATTTTCTGATTCCAAGCCTTTCAACCACATCATTACACTACTTCATACCATATGGTTTTGGTGCTGCAGCAAGGTCAGATTCATCTATATTTTGTTCTTGATGAATGCTAATTTATCTTCTTAACATGAATTATTTTTTGTGGATTAAAACATATATGTATCTGCTTTTGCAGCACTCGAGTTTCAAATGAACTAGGGGCAGGGAATCCACAAGCAGCTCGAGTAGCTGTCAATGTTGTGATAGTACTTGGTGTTATGGATGCAATGATTGTGAGCATTGCTCTCTTTGGCTGCCGCCATGTTTTCGGATACGTATACAGTAATGAGAAGGAAGTTGTTGATTATGTGGGAGAAATGATTCCCCTAATTTCTCTCTCAGTCATTGTTGACAGCTTACTAGCCGTTCTTTCTGGTCTGTCACCTAACTTGTTACAAAAATTTAATGTATTCATAGCATAGTTTTGATCAGTTCCTTGCCATGAAAGAAATTGTATAATGTTCCTTTTTTCTGTCATCTTGGGTTGAATTCGGCTAAAATTCTTGTTTCTTGTGTGGATCAGGCGTTGCCAGAGGAACCGGGTGGCAGCACATAGGAGCCTATGTGAACCTTGGGGCATATTACCTTGTTGGAATTCCAGTAGCAGTCCTGTTGTGTTTTGGTCTACACTTAAGAGGAAAAGGACTTTGGATTGGAATATTGACAGGGTCCTCTTTGCAATTACTTTTGTTGGCTCTTGTCACTTTTTTCACCAATTGGCAGAAACAGGTTTTCTTTTGCTTTCATTTCACTTTTTCTATATCAAAATTTCTCTTTTGTTAGTTTCTGTTGATGAATGGATTGAAAAGATAATTCAACCTTTTTCCAATTAGAATGTTGTTCATTATACCGTTTGATTTTGATTGGCTAAGTGAAATTTCTGTATGGATTTTGCAGGCAAGCAAGGCACAGGAGAGAATGATTGAGGAGAAATTTCCACCTAATGGATTAGCTTAAAGAAGCTACAAAATCCAAAAGAATTTAAGGGACAATTTCACCGAAGGTTCCAAACCTTTAAAATCCAGTTCTACTTTAGTTCATAACCAATAAATTATTCCAATTTGATCCAAAACTTTTTTTAAAGTAATTTCGTTTTGATCTTTTTGTAAATTACTTTGTTAAATTCACATAAACAAAAGTTTTCAATAATTAAAGAGACAAAATGATCAAAATGGAATCACTTAAAAAAGTTAAGGATTCAAATTGATCAAATCAAAGTTTAGGGACTAAAGTGAAACTGAAACTAAAGGTTGAAGACTATAAATGGAATTAACCCGAGAATAAGAGGCAAATGTGGTAGCTGGAAGAAATAATGGATATGATGTCATCCTTCTGATTCATGAATCACGACCATCATCATCAATTACTACTAATTAATCATGATTATAGAAGTGTTCTATAACAAGCATACAAAGAGGAAAACCATCAAGTGGTCCAATTTTTGAGTTACCTAAAATTTTGTTCATCATCCTATTTTGGCTATTTTATACTGCATATGGTATGGTTGATGTCAATCAATGTAATCTATGGGTGAAGTCGCTTTCGATAGCAAATACTGATTAAAAAAAGTTTTTCTTTTTTTTTTCCAAGACTAACCATTAAATATCTTTCGGCGGCTTTCGGTACTCACATTGAATTTTGATTAGTTTAGAGTTGAGTTGCATCTGAATCTAATTAGATTATGAAAACTCTCTTTTAACACCTTTTTTTTACATTTACAATATCTTAGATTCTAGGCATATTAGTCGAAGATGTGGTCACAGAGTAACATAAAAAAAGTTATTACAAAAAGAAACTTTTACTACTAGTACTAGTACTAGTACTAAAAAAAGACAGATAGATAGAGACCGACAGAGTTAATATAATATTACAGGTGGCATGATATAATTGGATGAAACTAAATAAATAAGTCAATCTCTCCTTAAATTTTGTACAAGTGGGATGGGAGATCATGACTCAATAATTAGATTTGTCAGCATCATCTTATAATTACGTGTTACAGTAGACGCAAGTGCAACGAATGTAGTAGAGTAGTTAGCCTTAGATAACAACCTGTTAATGACCTGGTTATAGTTTACAGGTCAAACAAAAAGAAAAAATAAGCAACCTGTTCTGAAAAACAGGTTAAAGAAAGGAAATGGAAGAGTCATCGCTTGATGGAAGAACGGAGGAAGAGAAATGGAAGATAAGATGGAGTGGGTTTGGGGAGGAGCTGAAGAAGTTGAGCTACATGGCGGTGCCCATGGTGGCGGTGCTGGTGTCGCAGTACCTTTTGCGGGTTGCATCGATGGTGATAGTTGGACACCTTGGTGAGCTCTTTCTTTCCGGGATTGCCATAGCTTTTTCCTTCGTTAATGTCACTGGCTTCAGTGTTATTGTAACTCTCTTTCTCTCTCTCTCTGTTTTTCCCTCTTTGATATGTTTTCCAGTTTGATAATTTGATTTGACTTGCAAAATTTTCATTCATTAGAAACTTAGTTTGGGTTATTAAATTTGTTTTAGAAATATAGCTTGATTGATGATTTTTTAGAATGAATATGAAATTATTGACATGATCTTTATGTGCTAAATAGTTAGGAATGGCTGCTGGGTTGGAAACGCTATGTGGGCAAGCTTATGGAGCAAATCAAAATCAAAAGCTTGGAACATACACCTACTGTTCGATAATATCACTCATTCCAGTTTGCATTCCAATTTCCATTATCTGGGTATTCTTGGACAAGTTGTTAGTATTGTTGGGTCAGGACCCTGAAATTTCAGCAGTAGCTCGCAAATTTTCAGTCTGGCTCATACCTGGATTATTTGCCTACCCATTTCTTCAGTCATTAGTTCGCTATTTCCTTTGCCAGGGCATAATTCTTCCCATGTTATGGAGCTCTTTTGCTGCTCTATGTCTCCATATACCTCTGTGTTGGGCTCTTGTATACAAAGCAAATCTGGGAATTACAGGGGCAGCTTTATCAGTTGGATGTGCTCATTGGTTTAATGTGGTATTGCTTGGAATGTACATGAGATACTCTTCATCTTGTGCAGAATCTCGTGCTCTTGTCTTCAGGGACATTTTCTTAAGCATCAAGGAATTCTTTAGATTCGCTATCCCTTCTGCGTTAATGGTTTGGTAATGTGCTAACCAATCATCATCTTTCTTTAGTGCAGACTTGTTTGCAATTTCTAATAGTTCTCTCTTTTGTTCTGATAATTTTTGTAGTCTTGAATGGTGGTCATTTGAGATAGTTATACTGCTAGCGGGAATTTTACCGAATTCAAAGCTTGAGGCATCAGTTCTTTCCATATGGTAAAGCTTCAAAATCAGCAGTTTTCTAATAGTTTCTATGTTTAAACTTGATTGAATCTTCATTTCAGTTCCTTAAATGCTACTAATCTCTCTGTTTTTCTGCAACAAGAAGTGTCACAACCACTGCATTACACTTCTTGATACCATATGGGATTAGTGCTGCAGCAAGGTTAGATCCATAACTTTCCCATCTATAATGTTCTTCCTATATAGTAGCAACATAAGGCAGATTTTTCAGAGTATAATGGGAAAATAAACCTCTGCTACATTGCAGCACTCGTGTTTCGAATGAATTAGGAGCTGGAAATCCACAAGCAGCTAGATTCTCTGTATATGTGACAGTAATAATTGGAACTATAGAGGCAATCATAGCGGCAATTACTCTCTTTCTTTGCCGCCACGTTTATGGATACTTATTTAGCAACAAAGCTGAAGTTGTCAATTATGTTAGAGAAATGGTTCCACTAATTTGCATCTCACTTATAATGGACAGCTTACAAGGAGTACTTTCAGGTGAGTTTCCCCCCTGCCTTGACACAGAAATTAAGTGTGTAATGCATAATGAATTAGATTGATGTTAATTTTTCAGGCGTCGCCAGAGGAAGTGGGTGGCAGCGCATTGGAGCCTATGCGAATCTTGGGGTATATTACCTTGTAGGAATCCCAATATCAGCCATATTGTGTTTTGCAGTAAATATGAAAGGGAAAGGACTTTGGATTGGCATGATGGCAGGGATTTTTGTCCAAGCATTGCTTTTTGCTCTTGTTACTGGCTTCACAAATTGGCAAAAACAGGTTTCTGTTATGATATTTATAACTCTCCTTTCTTTATGCAGAATTGCATATATGGTTACAGCTTAAATGCTTAATTCTACTGTCAAAATGCTCAACTTTGTTGAAATTTGCAGGCAAACAATGCAAGGGAGAGAATTTTTGAGCGGGGAGTCGTAGCCAACAATGAAACAGGTTGAAGAAGCGCCCCAAAGGAGTAAAGACTATAAGTATGTAGAAAGGGAAATATATCAGTCCAATTTTAGTTGCAGTTTGATGAGTCATGTCAGATGGCTCATTGGCCTCAAGAGATTTTGATATTACATATAATACTACCCTTTTTCAGCAGTATAGGATACACAGTAAAAAGTTGCATTTTGAACGACCAAAATGTAAATGACGTGTATATTTAAAGACCATATTCTTTGAAACTGAGATTTCCAAAAGTCTCAGTCAAGTTGCCTTTTTGTAAAATCAAGCCACTTCTTGCCTTTGTGATTCATGTGCCTTCCCCACTAGGCTTAATGAATAATTTGGCCCCTAAACTTTCTGCCAACTGTCAAACAAACCCCTTAATTTCAATTTTGGCCAAATAAACCCCTAAAAACGCAAATTTGGCCAAATAAGCCCTTTTCAGACAGCAACCTAACAGCTCCGTTAGGAAATGCCACATCATCAAAAAAATGCCACGTAGAAAATCATTTTTTTAGAAAAAAAATTATTAAAATAAAACCCAGTACACACATATATTTTAGCCATGTGGACGTGGCTTGATGATGTGGCATTTCCTAATGGAGCCGTTAGGGTGACATCTGAAGAGAGGGTCTATTTGGTCAAATTTGGGTTTTCAGGGGTTTATTTGACCATTAGCGAAAAGTTAATGGACCATATTTTCCATTAAGCCTTTTCCCAAATGTTTTTGGGTAGGTTTTGGAATTGTGAAAATTGGTATCGAGTGTAATTATACTTGTGTAGGAAAGGATTAGATCTAGACCCCCCCCAAATAACCGAAATTGGAAAGCCGAATATCAAATCTAAAGTAACCCAAATCGAGATGATCCGAGGAGACCCAAAATGACCTCATCCTCAAACTACCTACACCCAAATGAAATGACTCCACCTAAGCAACCTAAAACATAGTACTATCAAATTATCAACACTCTAACTCGAAAGGTCATTTCTCTCGACTAGAAATTGATCCAACTCGAAATATTGCATTTTTCTACATTATTTTTATGCATAAACAATATATAATCCGCAATATTAAAATTACATCAAAATTATTGTCGATTACTTCTATTTTTTTTAGTGGGATTACATGATTATATTACATCACAATTTACAACTAAACGGGAGGCTACTAGTCTACATTGATTAAAAAAAAAAAGGAAAAAATTCATACCCACAGCCAACTTATCTATCGCAACTTACTATAAAATGCACTTTTAAAGTCTTAATCAGCTTAGATAAGAAGCGCGCTGAATAGGAAAACAAAAAGGCAAAGGAAATGGAAGAGGCATTGCTGCTCAGTGGTGGAGGAGACGGGGAAAACAAATGGAAGATAAAGTGGAGTGCCTTCGGAGAGGAGCTAAAGAAGATGAGCTACATGGCGGTGCCCATGGTGGCGGTGACGGTGTCGCAGTACCTTTCGCAGGTCATATCGGTGATGATTGTTGGACACATCGATGAACTCGCTCTTTCTGGAATTGCCTTAGCTTCTTCCTTCACTAATGTCACTGGCTTCAGCCTTATTGTAAGTAATCTTCTTCTCTTTTTCTCTCTCTTTTTTATTTTGATTTCCTCTTTGACTTGTTTTTCATATTTGGCTTGCAAAATTTTTGCATTCCTAAATTTATTATTTTTGTTGTAGAATCAATTCTTTCGAAATCAAAATCAAATGTTGTTCAGCTAATTTATTGAATCTTTGTACTTTCCAACACAAAATTATTGCCAAATTAATGGCTTTCGGGAGAAATCAGAATTTTTATTTAATTACTACTACTTGCTAGTTGCTAGTACAATTTTATATCTATTTTGGGGTACATTTTTTTTTTCTTTTTTTGAAAAAATTTATACTGGTAACAAGGAAAGAGTCAACTTGGTTTTCTTCATTTTAAATGAAATCACATGGCTCAGCAATCACATTGGATAGGATTATTATTCATTGTATAGTGTTGGGTCGCTTTAATTAGTCAATAGTCAAAAGAAGCTCAAAACACATTGTCCTTTTAAAAACGAAATTTGATGTGAAAGTTTGATTTCTATCCTTGCTGTGCTTTAAGGGGATAGATTTTTAATTATTTTCTCCACTTATAAGAGTTGAACTTGGAGCCTTATTTAAAGGGATATTGAATTCTTTACAGTCGACTAGATAGACTTTGGTTGAGTTTGTCATTTTATCAATCACATTAATTTGCATTCAGAAGTACATTTCAATGATCTCATGACACTGTTTCCAAAAGTTTCAATTCAATTATTAAAGTTTATATGGAAGACTTCAGACTTTTGATGCAATTTTGGACCCATGTTGAGACATTGATGTAGGCCTTGAGGGTCCTGATTCTTATCTCAATCCTTTTTATGTTTTTTCTTTGCATTTTTTAGCCACAGCTAGAATGATATGATAGCTAGTTTGTCTAATTTGCAACTTCAAATCATTTTTTTTGGCTTCTTATGTAATTAAAAAGATAGATAGAAGACATGTAGTATCATATACTATATAAATATGACATCTGCAAATGCTTGACCATCACTTTTTAGAATTGTTTCGTTGTTAAGTAAAAAATAGTGACATTAATCTAAATATAAATATATGAAATTAGTGACATTATTTTCATATGCCAAATTGTATAGTTTGGAATGGCCGGTGCATTGGAAACACTATGTGGGCAAGCTTATGGAGCTCATCAATATCACAAGCTTGGAAGTTATACTTACTGTTCAATAATTTCTCTCATTCCAATTTGTATCCCAATTTGCATTGTCTGGATATTCATGAACGAGTTGTTAGTATTTTTGGGTCAAGACCCTGAAATTGCAGCAGTAGCTTGCAGATATTCAATCTGGCTCATCCCTGGATTATTTGCCTACCCATTTCTTCAGTCATTTATTCGCTATTTCCAGTGCCAGAGCTTGATACTTCCCATGTTCTTCAGCTCTTGTGCAGCTCTATGTCTCCATATACCTCTCTGTTGGGCTCTTGTATACAAAACGAATCTAGGAACTACAGGGGCGGCATTATCAGTTGGTTTAGCTTCCTGGTTTAATGTGGCATTGCTTGCATTTTACATGAGATACTCTTCATCGTGTGAGAAATCCCGTGCATTCATCTTCAATGACGTTTTCTTAAGCGTCAAGGAATATTTTAGCTTTGGACTCCCTTCTGCTGTAATGGTTTGGTAATGTATAAATCCTTTTTCAGGTATTCTGTATTTCATCTTTCTCGGGTTTAATCTTGTTTGCAATTTCTAATAGTTCTCCCTTTTGTTTTGGTGATTCTATAGCCTTGAATGGTGGTCATTTGAGATACTTATATTGCTATCAGGACTTTTACCAGATTCAATGCTTGAGACATCAGTTCTTTCCATATGGTAAACTTTGAACACCATCAATTTTCTGTTTCTAAACTTGATCTTCAATTCTGTTTCATTTTCCTATTAAGTTTTCCAAAAGGATTGCTACTAATCTATCAATCTTTTGCAATGACAAGCCTTACAACCGGTTCATTACACTTCTTTGTACCATATGGGATTAGTGCTGCTGCAAGGTTAGACCCATAACTTTTCCTTCCATAAGCATATATACTATAATTTTGAGAGTATAATGGAATATAAACCTATGCAACTTTTGCAGCACCCGGGTTTCGAATGAATTAGGAGCTGGAAATCCACAGGCAGCACGATTCGCTGTAGGTGTGGCAATGGTACTTGCAGCTATAGAGCCACTCATTGTGTCAATTACTCTCTTTTGTTGCCGCTACATTTATGGATACTTATTCAGCAATGAAGCAGAAGTTGTCAATTATGTTGCAGAAATGCTTCCACTACTATGCATCTCAATTATAATGGACAGCATACAAGCAGTCCTGTCTGGTCAGTTTCCCCTGCCTTAACACATAAACTGAGTGCTCATACCTAAAAGAGCTCTATGAATAATTAGGTATATTTACATATTTCTTGCTTTAATTTTTGGTCTTGTATTACTTAGGTGTTGCTAGAGGAACCGGGTGGCAGCACATCGGTGCCTATGTGAATCTGGGGGCATATTACCTTGTAGGAATTCCGTTAGCTGCCGTATTGTGTTTTGCTCTAAATATGAGAGGGAAAGGGCTTTGGATGGGAATAATGGCAGGGACTTTTGTTCAAGCATTACTTCTTGCTCTTGTTACCGGCTTCACAAATTGGCAAAAACAGGTTATCAGTGGCTTTCCTTTCTTTATGCATTATTGCATGTATTTGTAGGCAATTTACATAGCAGACTAGTATAGCTTAATCATTCTGTCAAATGCATAACTTTGTTGAGAATTGCAGGCAACCAGTGCAAGGGAGAGAATTTTTGAGCGGGAAAGCGTAGCCAACAATGAAATAGCTTGAAGAAACCCCAAAAGGAGAAAAGATATACAATGAAATAGTGTGTTGGATCTTCTTCATTAATTTGTATGTAATTATTGATATTTTAATATAAATTTGCCCTTTTCTGCTATGAAACAAAAAGGATTTGGGAGGAGTAAGGAGCAAATTAGCAAATCCTTAAAATCATTTGGTTTTGCAACATTACCAGTGAAATCTAGCGGTGTAGTACATAATCATACTCTGAAATCATTAAACTAATTTGATGCCAAAAAAAAAAAGAAATCATTACACTAATTTTCATGTTCATCCCATACTCTGTTTTTGCTCTGCTCTGACTCTGTTATTTTCTTGTCTTCAAATATCAAGAGTATGTAATGTACGCCTTTATACGAAAGTGAAAGACTATTGTAAAATTACAACTTTATGTTTTTTTTTTGGCACAAAATGACAACTTTATGTTTAAAGAAGATTAAAATTGGAGATGGGATGGTATCTGTTTTTAAATAAATAAATAAATTCTCACCATCTTTCGTTAAAGATTGAAAAATACACTAATCTTTGTAACAATGGGACCAAGAAATATTATAAAAGATTCTTTTGTATAACAATACATACTATAAACAAGAAAAGTTACACAGATGAAAGGGAGATATATATTTTATATTATAACCCTTTACTCAGAGTCAGAATTAGTATTACAAAAAAAAAAGAAAGCAGCATATTGAAAGCTTACATGTTCCCCGTGGACAACTATTTAATGCAATTACAGTAGTATATGGGAATGGGAGTTATATAAATGCATGCACTTAAGCTTCTATAGGAAAACGAAAAGGAAATTAAGAATAATGGAAGAGGCATTGCTGCTAGGTGGAGGAGAAGAGGAAAAAGAATGGAAGATATTGATAGGGTGGAGTGCGTTCGGGGAGGAGCTAAAGAGGATGAGTTACATGGCGGTGCCGATGGTGGCGGTGATGGTGTCGCTGTCCCTTATGCAGGTCATATCGGTGATGATGGTTGGACACCTTGGTGAGCTCCCTCTTTCTGGAATTTCCATTGCTTCTTCCTTCAATAATGTCACCGGCTTCAGCCTTATTGTAATCTTCTTCTCTCTCTCTCATTATACTTTTCTTTTACTTGTTTTTATTTTCATAATTTGTCTCTGCATTCATATACTATCATATCTTAGTTTGGCTTTATAGTTGATAAAAAAACCTGATCCATTTTTTCTTTATAACACCATGTAAACACAGCTCAAAAAGTTCTCTTACGATAGTAAGTTTTTATTAATTACTTAGCATCGATCGGATCTAGCATTTTGTCCCAAAAAAAAAAAGATATAGCATTTTGTCTAATTGCGTTTTCTTAGTTTAACTTGTGATGACTAACAAGGGGTTGGACTGTAAGCGGTTTGTTCCAATTTAAGCAGGTCATGTTCGATACCTTGCGTACGCAGCTGTCTCTGTCACCCACCATAACCAGGTGCGCGACACGGGTCGGATCCGGATTAACCCTGGATACCGGATGAGATAAAAAAAAGTTTAACTTGTGATGAAATGATTTTCTTCTTTTATATAGGAGTGAGACCTTAAATCTTAAATTCTCTTGATAGAAAAAAACGAGTTTACAATTTAAAATTCAGCTTGAGTTGCAGATGAAAATTTTATTAATTTTATGTGTAGTGTAAATAGGGAACGTGTCAACTTGATTTACTTCATATAAAAATGAAAGCATGGGTCAGCAATCTTCTTTACCTAATGTAGATCTTATATAGGATTATAATAGTAGAATTGCATTAATTAGGAAAAATATAGTCAAAAGCTCAAAACACGTTGTCCTTTTAAAAATGAAATCTAATGTCAAAGATCGAGCTACATGTACCCTTTTACTTTACTGCATTAGGGGATACGTTCAATCGTTAGCAGAGCAAGTTTGACAAAATTTACGAGAAGGCTAAAAAAAATTTAGGTTACATTTTCAAAATTTACATATAATTTTTTTATGTATACACATACGAGGTAAGAAAAGATACCATCTTAATGCCAAAAAAGAAAAAAGATATCTGAAAAATTGAAGAGACTCGAACTTAAAATCTTTTTCAAGTGATTTCTATCTTTTTATCAATGAAGTTATGGAACTTTACATTTTGATCTTCATTTTCTTTTACAATGTTTTCATTGTCAAAAAATGTCAACATTAATTAATCCGATCTCAATATGAAATTAGTGACATAATCTTAATTTATGCCAAATTATATAGTATGGAATGGCTGGTGCACTGGAAACGCTATGTGGGCAAGCTTATGGAGCTCAACAATATCACAAGCTTGGGAGTTATATGTACAGCTCAATAATTTCTCTCATTCCAGTTTGTATCCCAATTAGCATTGTCTGGATGTTCATGAACAAGCTGTTAGTATTTTTGGGTCAAGACCCTGAAATTGCAGCAGTAGCTTGCAGATATTCAACCTGGCTCATCCCTGGATTATTTGCCTACCCATTTCTTCAGTCCTTTATTCGCTTTTTCCAATGCCAGAGCTTGATTCTTCCTATGTTCTTCAGCTCTTGGGCAGCCCTATGTCTCCATATACCTCTCTGTTGGACTTTTGTATACAAAACGAATCTGGGAGTTACAGGGGCCGCATTATCATTCGGATTAGCTTCCTGGTTTAATGTGATATTGCTTGCAATTTACATTAGATACTCTTCATCTTGTGAGAAATCCCGTACTTTCGTCTTTAACGACGTTTTCTTGAGCGTCAAGGAATTCTTTAGCTTTGGAGTCCCTACTGCTGTAATGGTTTGGTAATGTATAAATCCTTTTTCAGGTATTCTGCATTTTCATATTTTCTTGGTTGCAATTTCTTCTAATAATTCTCTCTTGTGTTTTGGTGATTCTGTAGTCTCGAATGGTGGTCATTTGAGTTACTTGTATTGCTATCAGGACTCTTACCAGATTCGATGCTTGAGACATCAGTTCTTTCCATATGGTAGGCAATTTTCTAATTTTAAACTTAATTTCTGTTTTATTAATTTCCCCTATATATTATGTCTTCCAAAAAATAATAATCTCTCAATTGTTTTGCAATGAGAAGCCTTACAACCACTTCATTACACTTCTATATACCATACGGGATTAGTGCTACTGCAAGGTTAGACCCATATAGCTTTTCCTTAAATAAAATTCTGCAAATATATTAATTGCAATGCAAGTCATGTAATGGTTATTATAGAAATTAAACCTGTGCAAGTTTTGCAGCACTAGGGTTTCAAATGAATTAGGAGCTGGAAATCCAGAAGTAGCTCGATTCGCTGTGGGTGTGGCAATGGTACTGGCAGTCATAGAGGCACTCATTTCATCGATTACTCTCTTTTCTTGCCGCTACGTTTATGGATACTTATTCAGCAATGAAGCAGAAGTTGTGAATTATGTTGCAGAAATACTTCCACTAATTTGCATCTCGGTCATAATGGACAGTTTTCAAACAGTTATGTCTGGTCAGTAAATTTCCCCTGCCTTGACACACAGATACATAATACTAATTAATGCTCTATATTGAATAATTAGATAGATATATCTATTAATTTCTTGCTTTTAATTTTTTGGTGTTGTAAAAATACTCTAGGTGTTGCTAGAGGAACTGGGTGGCAGCACATCGGCGCCTATGTGAATCTGGGGGCATATTACCTTGTGGGAATTCCGGTAGCCGCCGTGTTGTGTTTTGTTGTAAATTTGAGAGGGAAAGGGCTTTGGATTGGAATACTGTCAGGGACTTGTGTTCAAGTATCACTTCTTGGTCTTGTTACTGGCTTCACAAATTGGCAAAAACAGGTTAATTATTATTAATGGCTGGCTCTGCTTTCTTCATGCATAATTTGTATATATTTGTAGGCAATCTATATATCAGTTTAATTCTTCTGTCAAATGCATAACTTTGTTGAAAATTGCAGGCTAGCAAGGCAAGGGAGAGAATTTTTGATCGGGCAATTGTAGCCAACAAGGAAATAGCTTGAAGAACATGAAGAAGCCCCAAAGGGAGAAAAGTGAAATAATACAATGAAAGAGTTTGTTGGATCGATCTTCTTCATTCATTTGTATGAATTTATTGAAACAAAAAGGATTTGGGAGTGGTAAGGGGCAAATTAGCAAATCCTTAGATCATTTGGTTTAAAATTTTGTTCTGCAACATTACAAGTGAAAACCGGTTTTGTTCTGATTTTGATATTTTCTTGCCTTCAAATTTCTGAGTATATTTGTTGGTGACTTCCTTTATATGAAAGTAAAAAGATTATTATAATAATATATTGGAGATGCATGGTATATATTCACAGAATACAATATATAATCATTGTAATAATTAATGGGACCAATAGTACGTACTAGCTAAAAGATTCAAAAGGGAGTTCAACAAAAAAAGAAAGGATTAATTAAAATGGGAAGAAATTAAGACTTTATAATGAAAATACTACTACAAACAAGAAAAGTTACATAGAGATCATGGGGTAAAAGGGGAGATCAAGAAGATATGGAAAAGGTACATCACCTCCTTGTTTCTTCATTTCAATTTTCTCATCAAGGGGTAGACCGTAACCGTAGTACTGGTATGGTAGCTAGCTATGGTATATAAAAACTCCATGTGTAATTTTTAGTAAGATTTTATATTTGTACTAATATGGTGGTGGAGGGCGATTCCAAGGCGGAGGTGGTCTATATGGATCAAAATATGGTGGTGGAGGTGGTGAGAAAGTATGATGTGGTGGAGGTGGTGGTGGACCTGGTGGAGGAGGAGGTGGGGCATAGCACTCAGGACATGGCGGTGAAGGTGGCGGCGGCTGTGCACAATAAAAGTGTGGAGGAGGAGGTGGTGGTGGTGGTGGTGCAAAAGGGTCCTGTGGAGGTGGAGGCGGTGGTGGAAAAGGCGCTGGTGCTGATGGGGGAGGTGGGTGCCAATGGAACTTCATGAGGTTCTATTAGTAATAACTGTTTATCTAGTAGAAGTTGTCCTGATCTTTTCGCTTCTTGTATTTGTTTATATAAACGAAGTTTGAGGCTATCGATAGTTCCAGATGTAATAGAATTGGTTTGAGACTGTTAGTTGGAGGACCGGCAGACTAAACGTGGGTACAATTTTTCTACGTTCCTTAGCCACATGAAAGTTACTTAAAACTTTTGGGTAATTGTTGCTCATTCAAAGACTCAATGTTTGCGAAAATGTTTAATTTATGGTTTTTCGTTAGAAAAAAAACTCAAATCAAGATTAACATTGCAAAATTGGCTTTGCAGTCAATTTTTCATAGGATTAATTAAGAGCTCTTATGCCATGACTTAACGTTGATGGAAGCCTTTAATTAAGTTGATCTTGCAACATTAGGTCTTAATTTGAGTTTCTTTTAATGATAAGTACTCTTAAATTGAACATTTAGCCAAAATTTTGCAGTACAAGTGTAAATTGTGAGGGAACGTAAACTACTATTACAAATTTACAATAAATAATTTAAAGATTTTTTAGGGACATTAAAGATAATTAAAGTTTATTTAAGTACTACAATGCAATGCTTACAAGAATATATGTAAAAGCTCATCTACTAAACGTTGAGCATAGTAAATATTCTTGTTTTATTGATACAACAATATAATAGCATGAGAGCCTATCTATGCAATAATATATTAAGCTAAAATGGGGGCGGTGGAGGATGAGGCCCCGACATTGGAGGTGGAGGAGGACTTGGCGGACATGGAAGAGGAGGAGGGTGCCCAAACAAAGGATTAGGTGGTGGTGGAGGGTGAGAGGATGTTGGTGGTCATACTGGTGGTGGGGGAGAAAATTTGGGTGGAGGCGGCCCTGATGGCCCTGGTGGTGGTGGTGCAAAGGGATCTGGTGGAGGCGGCCCTGATGGCCCTGGTGGTGGTGGTGCAAAGGGGTCTGGTGGAGGCGGCCCTGATGGCCCTGATGGCCCTAGTGGTGGTGGTGGTGGTGGTGCAAAGGGGTCTGGTGGAGGTGGTGGGGAATGCCTATGATGAGTCATTATTTCTTGTTAAGGAATATGTAATTGACTAAATGGATGTTTGGGGCTTGCATTGCATATGAGGTTGGTACTTGTTTATAAAGAAATCGTAGTTAAGGATGTAGAATCCCTAATAAATATGGTATATAGACTAGTAGTTGTAAGTCGAAACTAGGAATATTTGTTCAATTACACGTTTGCAAAAACAAGCAAACACATGATGGAAATACCTAATGTTCCAAAACCATAGATTATAGTACTGCTTGTCCCACAAGAAATGTGCATGGTAAGAAGCCAGATATATTACATATCCACATCCATGATCTGTTTGATAATATATTTGAATCATTTTAATTTGATGGCTAGTTCAATATTCGGTGGATCTTTGATGAAAACTATGGCTGAGAGCCCATATTTAACAAGATTGACCTAATTACCATATATAAGTCCAAAACCATGTTCGTTTTTCTTTAAATCAATTGAAATTAACTTACAAGATTTGTGCCCTAAGTCAAATTTCTTAGCCACGAAGGCTTGCTAGTTGAGATCTTATATGCATTGTTTTTTTACCTCTTTTTCCTTTTCGATTTTTGAGAAGATAATTCAAAATTTTCTCCTTGAACATGGAAAAGAAATACGCATATATATTGCTTTAATTTTTTGTTTTGTAAATTGTAAACTATGAACAAATTACATTAATTATTCTTTATTTTCATAACATGGTTTTTTTATGTAAATTTTGCTAACATGGTTTAATTAATGGATGTAGATACCCTAATATAATATATAATTTAAACCCTTAATTATAAGGAGAGATGAAAGAAGCATTTTCGGAATAAAAGATAAAATTCTAACAAAAAATGGAAATGAAATATTAAGGAAATAATCCTGTGTATGTAGGTCCATTTAATTTGGGCCTGAAATCCATGGTTGCGAGCGAGCTATATCCAATATACCATTAAGCGATTGGGTTTCTAAGCCAATTACTATTAGGCCTTCGATACGATACAAGAAAATAATGGTTGTCTTTTTTTTTTTGGGCCAGAAAAGAGGATAAAATATGGTTGTCTATTCAATCAATAAATTGTTGGATAAAATATGCTGAGAGAATAAAACGAGAATAACATTTGAGTAGTTTTTATTATCAATGGCCGTTGATATTATTATAACTTAGTGTTTATTCCTTTATACCAAAGAAGACCGCAACTGAGTCATCGAATATAGGTCACAACACATAACTATTCATAAATTCTTGTCTTCATATATCGTATCAATCCTTTCCAAGTCTTATTAATGTCAAATTTAACTATGTTATCTTAATTACAAATTACATCACTTGGAATCAAAGCCTACATATACAAAGGGATTTAGCAAATGCAGTATGGTAATTAACGAACGGTTAAGTATTTAATCACAATTGACAAGTGATTAAGGATCTAAAAAAACCTATACATATATACTCCCTTCGTCCCATATTATCTGTCCATTTTTCCCCTAATAGAAATGGACAGATAATATGGGACGGAGGTAGTACTTTTTAGTTGAAGTGGCCTTTCGCTTCATGTTTTCAACTCTCAAGGTGTTCAATTTGATTTCTTTGCCTACATTAATTAACATTTGTACCAAAGCATAGATTGTAGTAACAATTATCTACATTTCTTCAAGAGTAATTATATCATCTCTTGGCAATATCAGCTCAGCATTAGATGTTAGACCATCGAAAAATAAGATTGTCATTTTCCAGCTTCAACCCTTTATTTCTTTTTTTCGCGCGGTCATACGATAAGAAGGGCAAGCGCCCTGCATATATATATCACAAATTAGCTACCATAGGATGCATTAAACATGCATTAAATAGAAAATAATTGTGTCATGCATTCCAAGATATTTGGGAAGATACATTATTAAAAAGTACTAACAATTTCAAAAGATATACTATAATTAGGACCAATAAATAATATGAAAGACAAGAATATGTGAAGGCTTGAAAAAAAAATTATGTTTGTCTCCAGGGGATGTCCCGATGATTAGAACTTGAGACTTCTTATGAGAATTCTTTGAATCTTGAGTTAAGCATGATGAAATTTATGGGGTAAGAGAGAGCTATCAATTATTCACTGTGTAGCTTACCATCTTTATTACATATATACCCACAACAAAAGACTTCAGCTGAATATTAACATGAAAATGATTTCAAAATAGAAAAGCAACAACTATAATGATCTAGTTAAGATAGGTATTGGAATATATGATCTAGTGGGAAAACTATATGCAAGAATATGAATAACATTATTGCTATATGTTGTGCTAATGCAAGTTCATGGCATTAAATTATTATTAATAGCTAAAATACTAGTCCATGCATGGAGGGGATGAAAGGTGATGACAGAAGACTAGAGAGCACAAAGGAGTGAAATGCTCAACATATGCATTTCATGATCATCTGTGCTCTCTATCTTCTGTCAACAACATCACCAGTTTCCTCCTCATCATATGTAAAAGAAAAGTACATTAAAGGGAAAAAAGTAGTTAAAAAGGTAAATAGGGAAAACACAAAGAGTGAGGGGAGCTCATGGAGATTCTATGTATATCAAAGCTCTTTCTTTGATGGAGAGTAGTAGATGTATACTACTATATTCATCATACATTTCAAGAGAGAAATAGAAGAAGCTATAAGCTTTGGGATGACCTAATATGATTTCTACATCCCTATTTATAGGAAACTCTACCTCCTTCTTTTGCCCTTTTCTCTAAATTTTCTTTTTTGTTGGTAAAGTACTTTGTTTTGATGTACTTCCAATATAATATATATTATACATACGTGTCGGCATCAGTGTGGAGATCAATATTTTTTTAGTATCAAATGACATAATATTTATTCTTCTTTGTGAGAGCTAGGATTAAATTTAGATATACAAAATAGTTAAAGATATGGGAGGAAAAAATGAAAATGTATAAAAGAACTTAATGCCGATCCCTATATTTAATGCATGTCCCAGCTTAATTAGTTAACTTGAAATCACTCTTGTTATTCAAAAGGGTTTGTAGTATATATATATAATCTACAATATGTTAAGCATCCAATTTAAAACAAATTGACAATAAGTATCGCCAACTGGAGAAGGCCGACTTGAATTGAATGTAAGAGATTCAGTCATGTAAAACTAAACAGATGTGGGATGTTACCACTTTGACATGCCCTCTCACGTGTAACCCGAGATAAATAACTGAAACAGAACAAGTCTACACGTGGACAATCGAGTTTGGGGCAACATGAGAGACTTGAGCTTTGGTATCATGTTAAACATCTAACATAATTAAAACCAATTTGCAATAGGTACTGGAGAGACCCGACTTGAATATAAAGGACTGATACAATCAAATCGAGAAATGATAAAGATAAATCTGTATTATATTACTATTGATCTCATGTACACGATTTCGCAAATCTCCTTACAATCAAATCAATTCTCAAACATCCAATAAAAATTTACAAAGACAAATCACTACCTTAATGAAGGTAATAATCCCAATAAAAACCACGAAGGAGCATAATACCCCACCTGGCACAAAATCCATATGCAATTTATATGCAATGGCACTTGATGGTTTCAGGGAGCATACAATTACCATTGAACCAAACAATTTATTTTAGAGGTGGTGTTATATTTACCCATATATGTCATGGGTGTATGTGTAATGAAAAAAAAAAAAACATGGGCAACTGGGCAAATAACGAGGCATTATTAGGAATATTGGTTGGTAATGGTATTTGTCTAGACTTAAACAAGGCCATTGATCATGCAAAATGACAAGACTTACTAATTAATTAAACTTTTTTACTGTTCTAGCTAAAGTTTGAGTTGTTGGGTAATAGTAGTCAAGAATATTATATATCACGAAAAACAGGTGAGGAGAAAGGTGAGAGATGGCATGCGAATTACAAGTTGAGGAAGAAAAGCTGGAGACGATAACCTTTGAACGGTGAGAATCCCTCACCACAGAATTGATAAAAAGCCTTATCCTGCACATAATTTCTCATATCGATCTGTCGTTGTTTCTCAATATAAAGTGGGGCGGTGGATCCATTAAATCCACATGGCATTACCCCATATATCCTCCCACTCCAATATTACATATCTTTTTATCTTTGCTACTAAGATTCCATCCCCATCTCACAACAAAAACAAGCACAACCCATAACTCCTTGCTTTCCTTTCTTTGTTTTGATTAACCAAATTATTAAACGATCATTCATTCGAGCATTGTTAACTTCTTATATCATTAACTTTGGGAAATTAAAGCTTTTTCGCCCATCAAAATTATGTGCCATTTTAAGACGGAAAATATAGTGAGATAAATGTTGGGCAAGTAGCGACATTGTTAAATTTATGGATACTTGCCAGCTAGCTACTGATTGAACTAAATACGGTGTTGAATTAAGACTCTTAATCAAAATAGCTAAGACCCTTTTAATATAGCTCATATTATTATAACATGAAAAAATTAATCTTTGTCTTTGTCTTGTATGTATGGTGTTTGAATAATATGAGATCATCACCATCAATTTCATCGGGAGGAAAAAGAAAGAAAGATCTATGTTGTTCTTTTGAGGTAATTAATAATTAGTTGAGTATGACATTAGCATTGTGGATTGGATTTAAGTAGAAGATGCTAAGATAAAGATCACATCCACTAAGTGGTAAAAAAGAAAGACCAAATCTATAATTAATTTCTGCTACATTGAGCACTGTCTCCCCTTCTGACTGCAATAAAGATGCCAGCCAATCTATATATCAATGGTTTAATTATCCCTTCTAGAAGCACGACATATTGCTAGAGAGAGATATATATATATATATATATATATATAGAAGATTAATGTGCTTTCCCTATTAGGTCAAGCCTATAATACGACAAGCCCTAATATTTGGTTATACCAAAACCCTTAGGATGTCCACAAAATCCACATACAATCAAAATTGCAAAAATTTTAACTTCATAAATCACATTTCATCTGATGAGGAGATCTCAGATCTTGAGTTATTAGGTTTTAAATCTCAAAAAATGTGAGTTTGATTCATATATTTCGATTAATTTAATTATTAAGTTACATATATCAAGTCGTTTGCTGATTGATATACTCTATCTATTCCAAAATAACTGTTATTTTTTGGATGAATTTGGTTCTAAATAAGACCACATTCATCCAAAAGCGACAGTTGTTTTGAAACAGATGGAGTAATATTTATAATGAAATCTTACATATCCGTTATCATGTGATCGTAAATGCGAAAAAGCCACCATATAAGATATTATGATACTTTTTATGCTTGCGAACAATATTCTCTTGTCAATCTAACATTATTGAAAAAGTAATTAGTCGAACAAGTGCACCTCAAAAATATTGTGATTCCCATACCATTTCGCAACACATATAAAGGTGCTCCATATATGGTCAGTTCATATGGCATTATAGTAGTAGAGTATTACCTTTTTCTTGTTTCTACTTCTTTGTTGATCTAGAATTGGAATCACCATATGCAAGCAAAGCAAGTTCATGGGGTTAGAATATAGATTGAACTGTCATGTCCCCAAATTGATATATAGACTGATTGGCTGGAAGATTAATTGACAAACTAGCTAGCTACAATAATGGAGAATTCCCCAAAGAATCATTTTGAGTGTTGATTGGTCCATCTTTATATTCCTATCTTTTTCTTCTATAATTCAATTTAAGCCCCTTAGCATATATATCCTCTTGTATATCTTTTGACCCCCTTTTTTATTTTGAGTCCCCCAAGCACTTAATTAGCTATCTCTTTATATCTTCTTTAGCTCTTTCCCCTCAATATAATATGGATGGAGGGACCTTCTTTCCATTAAAATCACATATACCCATCTCCATTTCTCGAATCTAGGGAAGAAAAGTGTGGAAAAGCAAAGAATCTAAACTACTAGACAATCCAAATGTGACGTAAAATTCATTTGTTTGTAACCACATTTATAGTCAAATAATTGAGATGGTTATTTTCATTCAAAATATTCTATGATAATGCACCTTATATATTTCTTTCCATCTTTAGAAGTTCTTTTCCCTCTTTCCTTTCCCGGATAAATGTACCGACACATGCATATGTATATGGATATGATATGCGCCTGATCAAATTACCGGAGAATTTATCATGATGTACATATTCTTGATCACATGGCCAAGTTGTTAGTAATTCTAACTTGGCAATAATTACGATCATCACAATAATTTGTGTGAGAGATTTGATCAAATTGATATGACTTTATATTCTCCTAACTCGCTAATACATATTCAAAACCAAACCAAAGAATAAAAATTATCCTCCGGCCACCTCTGAAATGAAATGGTCGTAATCATATTATTATTGATTCAAATGATAGGTGAAGATTAGAGTTTTATTAAGTTTTTAAAACTTTAATTGTATGAATATATGGGAAACTATGCTTATGAGATATACCCAACTTGAAACCAAGTGAAAATAGTTTATAGGTGGATTTACATTTACTATTGTATTGCATTTGTTTTTGGACAAGACTAGACGTACTATCTCAGTACCCCTAGTCATACTACTCTTGTAAATTACCATTTAAAATCGTTAGATGTAGACTTGACTCGAATAACAACCGTTAGATATAAATATTATAAAAAAATAGTGTGGTTTATGGTAGCGTAAATAACTTTACTGCTTGTTTTTTGGTTTAATGGAGGGTAAGTGCGATGATTTCTCACATTGGGCCGAGTCTTGAGTTAAGATTCTTATTTTTTGGGTTTAGGTGCAACAATAACAGCTCCATGGGGGTGGTTAATTATGTTAATTGGGCCTATGGGTTATACTCATGTAAGTATCGTTTCGGACCCATTTGGGCTTAATTTGTCTGTTATAGGCAAGCCCATCATATCAGATCATGATTGGACCCCTTATTTTATTTTGGCTGAAAATCCCAATTAATAGCTCCAATCTCCCTTTCCCCTCTTCTCACTTCTCAGAATCCAGATTATGTTACTTTCCCCATCTCTTGAGTTTTTACTTCTTACAACACCAGAACTCAGATAGCTATCTAATTCTAATGTAAGTAAGTATCTACTATGTTTTGTTGGTACTTTACTTTGGGTTTTGTCTTTATCATACTCCTATCTTTTTGTTCTTTGCAATACTTCTTTTTTAGTGTTTTTGCTTTTGTTCCCCCTTCCATTTTTCTTATTTTCATACTATTAAGTAAGAAATATTGCTGTCTGATCAAATGCAGGACATTATTACTTAGCAAATTAGGGAAAAACTAGGAAATTTCAGAACATCTCAAAAAGAAAAGAACAAGTCTCAAATTATTCATTTGCTATTGAAAGATAGAAAAAGATAATCTAAAGGAAATCCTTTTAATTCCTTATACTAGCTGCATCTGCAATTCCTGCTTCCATGCTCCAACATCACTACTTTTCTTTCTCAGCTGGCTCCACCCCCTGCAGGCATATAAGCAAATATAAGGCACCAAATCATGCATATAATGCAATTTTAAAGCAAATAGAAATGCTGGGTTTTTTTAACTTGTATATGAAGCACTGTTGAGTTTATAAATTAAGGTGATAGAATATGGTTTGTTTGTTATATATAAATTGTATAGTTCATATAAGAACTTTTCATATACCTTTGAAGCAGATCCATAATTGAATTGAGTAGAGGACATTGGTATCTTCATCATGAGTTGCTGAAGTTCTGGGCTCCTCATAATCATCTCCTGCAAATGATATCAGAAACAAGCATATTTTAAGTGGGATTAAGCCTCAACTTTTGTTAACATCATTTTGGAAATGAATGCTGCATCAAATAATTATTGTTTTCTAAAGTCTGATACTCACAGTATTCATGTCCAACAGAGGAAACTGCACTTGATTAACAGGATGACAGTCATTTTCTGCAGGATTTCCTCCATTATCCTATAATAGTATATAAATAATGATCTAATTTGAGTCCCATAATACTTTCCACAAGTTGCATCTTTATAGTTTGTAGCACTTTTAGTACTGTATTTAGTGTATTAAATATTGATCAAGTAGTTTTCTTATGATAGACAAAATGCCGCTCCTATGCAAGGGAAAAAGAAAGGAAGAAAGAAAGGACCTTATGGTTCTTCAATTTGATGACGCCATCCAAGAAATCTAGTGTATCTGCTTGGCTTATAGCCCTGGCAATGTCACAGCGCTGCAGGGTTCGGCGCTTAGCTTCTTCAGTCCGCAGCCATGCACGGACAGTGAGCTCCATGATGAAGAGCTCACATGCCTTGGAGAACAAGATAGGAGTCTCTGCACTAATCATCTGGTGCAACAAATCAAGAATACATAACATGGTCTACAAACTGTATAAACATAACAAAATGCTGGCATTTCCTTCTTTATGGTCATCTTCAGGTAACTTATCTGTCATCATTAAACTCAAATTAGATCCCTTTTTTTTTTTCTTTTCAAGCACAAATCCTTTATTTAATAATTGCTATATGAAATCTATAACTTTTCCTTTTCCTTTCAACGTTTTCTGTCTGATTAATTGTTCTGTGAGAATTTACTTCTTTGTGTGTGTAATAAAGTGTATATGATCAAAATCAACATGTAAACTACTTGGTGATATAGGTAATGATGCATCATTCATAGGAGATTAATCTTTGTCAGCCATTTTATTAGTCAAACATGTGAGGAAGATTATGGATTCCTAAGAAGAACAATATATCTAACACAATAAAAAAAAATAATGTAAGATTAAAATTGTATCAATTTATAATAAACCTTGACAGCTTTATTAGATTTCATAATCTTCTTGATCCTTGCCAGAGGCAGCTGATGGCTGTTTTTGAAAGCTATAATTCATCAAAAAAAAAAGCAAACAGACACAGCAATCAATAAGTAAAGTAAAAACAGAACAGATGAAAAGGAAAAAGGCAAATAGAGATTGACTGCAATTGGTAGATATATATAACACAGTTACTGAGATCACACATATATATGTCATGCATTCAACTATTTCACCCTTAAAAGTTGAATCATCAGTACAAATATTGATTAGGTATACATCTGTCATTGGAAGTAACTCCGAATAGCATTAAATCATTAGTCCAACAGAATTTTCGGTCCATTTTTCTTATATCTTTTCTGTTAGTCATATAAATATCAGAAAAATAGAATACACACAGTGTATATCTCATTTGATCTACCATTATACACTAAACATATAGAATCAAAGATAGATTGATAAGTAATGAACCTGAAAGGTTTTGCATATCCATCATTTGTTGGTACCAGAATAAAGCTAAACTGCGCTTCTGTAACTGAAGACGTGAGTTCTGCACCTCCTCCACATCCTTTAAATGACAGAAGGCACAAAAAATTCAAGAAAATTATAATGAATAATGTGCAAAATTGCAAATATGGTATAGAAAAAGCATAGATATATAATTTAGGGAAAAAGGCATTATATTCAAGAACAGAATTCATCAGGGTGGACTATGAACTTCACCTCCTTGGGAGGCTGGTCTGAAGGCAACACGAGAGGTGTCATTGGCACGAACTCATTATTCTGTGGAGAAGAGGTTGAAGAAGGATCGAACTCAATAGCCTGATTCAAGTCCATGGTTAACCTCTTCATCATAGCCCTCTTGATGTCAAGACCCAAGGGATGTATAGTCCTTTAAATAGTGGGGGAGGGGGTGGTAAAAAGAAGGTAAGTGGTGGAAAGGCAAGTGACTAGCAAAGGCAACAAACAATAAGTTTTACAGTGAGGCTGACCAAACAGCAATACTTTGGGGGTAAAGGCTGAGCTATTAGCATTAAGTTTGTATTAATGTTGAGCTAATTTTACCATGTAGTGTCACCTTAAACTAAGAAAGGGCAGTTCATAAGAAAAAATTATTAATAAGTACTTGCCTGGCAAAGAAACTTACATCTACATGCTGCATCACGCGCTTCATATCTGTATGTACTGCACATTTGATTTCACTACTCACAATATGAAATCTAAACTCACCGATGATTAGTACTACACGCGCATATAGTCAGTTTGTTTATTTGTTTTAACTCAAAATTTTCCAGAGGAAGAAAAAGTTTAGTTGATAAAACAGGGACAAGGCGCGTGCACAACACGTAACATCAGATGCAGGTTGAAATGGAGAGGTTGACTGTTTTCTTTGAGCAAAATAGACCATTTAGGTATGTCCATAAATTCAACAATGTCATAATTTCTTATTAGCAATTACTAGTCCAGGTGTTTTTCCTTTCTGGTCTGATTAATGCAATGTTGTTTGCATGTCATTTATTGTTGAATAGTAGAAGACTCCAATTCTTCTAATCCTACCTGGACTTTGTCATCTGAGTTGGCCTGGAGAGAGTTGAACAAGTTTCTGTGTAAACTTTCAGTTTAAGAAACTTCATATCCTAACGGCTACCATAAGATTATTAAATGCAGGGTGTTTTTTACTTGTATGGTAAGTTAGACTAGCTTTGAACCTTAAAAACTTTGCAAAACCTGGGTTCTGCTAAGTTCTAAGTGGTTTGAATTGAAGGTTTTCCTTATCCAATTAGTACCTTCTCTTTCAGGGATTTGGACACTGCGTGCGGCCAAACCAGAAGCAGTTCAATACCAGTTCATTTGACTCTTTTTTTGTATGCATCCATTAATTCTTGATATTATCAATAAATAAAGAATCTGCTTTTAATAAATGTAGTTTATCATTCAGCTTAAAAAGAAGCAGGAACTACCTGCTACATTAGAAAAGAAACCGAAAATCATAGCTAAGTCAACTGTCAAAGATCCTCAAAATCCAAGCCCCAACTTCCACTGAGATATTCATCAGATTTTTATCAAAAACTTGCATTGGAAAGACTTCCTAAGCATGGTCTATCATCATCTGTTGGTACTTTAAAGTGACCAATTAATTTGCAGATGAACTATAGCTGTGTGCTCTATTCTCAGAATGTAATGGATGTGGCATATCCAAGCAATTTGTTGATATTTGGTCTATTTAACATACTGCATACAGAAGTTTACATCTAAAAGTTGAGAAGGGAACAAGGGATTTCCCTTCTGTAAATTTTATAGTTTACATTTCTGATCAAGAACATGCAGCAATACTTGTATATATGCTTTGCATAGTGCATTTTAAAGCATAGCATATTTTCAGTTAAAAAAAATTACCATTTCCTACATGAATTTATATTAGCTTTAGCCCTTTATATCAGAAATGCAAGTGGTATGAATTCTGGTCAAAAGTATTTATTCATATGTTATTATTGTTTTTAAAGAAAAAATATAACAACAATTTAGGTAGAATAATATGATTCAAAATCAAACAAGGAAAAAAAACTTTATAAATTGTATTGTATAGGAAAAATACCCAAGCCCAAATTTCCAAGATTTGTTCTAATGCAAACCCAAAAATAGAAGACAGGAGATGAGGCAAGAAAAAAGAAAAGAAGCAAAAACTTCAACGATGGTAGCAATCATGAAATCCAACCGAAACGAATCAAAATTCAAAACACACATTGAACAAAAACAACAATATTCCTTAATTAATAGTACATCAAATGCATGCATCTTCTTTTGTTAATACTTAAAAATTGGTACACTTTCCTCATAAAAGTTTTTTTATAGAATGACCAAACTCGAGGATCGGACGGATTTCAATTATATATACTACTACCTTAGGACTAACTTAAATCTCAAGTTGCATATATAAGTTCCACCAAACAAACATCATCATTTCAAAAGTTCAAGTCTGTTGTTTCGGTTGATCTTCTAATTAATTATACTTGCATATACATCAATCGTTTTTTTGGTAACAAATCTATCCAGCATTTACTTACACAAGGTTTCTATATAGTCATTTGGACTTGATTAATTCAGGTCGTGAAAGCAGTGGCGTAGTCAGACTCTTTTCTTAGTGGGGTCAAAAAAAAATTTTTTTTCACTGACTATATATTATATATACAAAAATTTAAAAATGAAAATAGTGAGATAAAATATATAAATATAGTTTTAAAAATATGATTAGAATGTGAAAATATCCATTATCCAACATTTTTAATGGGGTCAATGCTATAAATCTTTTATTTTAGGAGGGTCAATATGATAAAACTTCAATTTTAGTGGAGTCAATATGATAAAACTTCAATTTTAGTGGGATCAATTGGTATTTTCTCCAATATTTATCTATGTATTATAAGGGGGGGTTAAAATTTGAGTGGGGTCAATTGACCCCACTCTTTATAAGGTGGCTACGCCCCTGCGTGAAAGTGATATGATGGTGCTTAAGATAAATATCCTAGATAAAAAAAAATGGTAATCCTCCCCATTGTCATAATAGATCTTGACTAATTTAAAATAAAATCCTGCAAGACTCCAAGTTTAAGAGGTCTTCTAAGTTCTAACATTTATCTTCTTGCAAGATCAATCCAAGACCTTATTTTAAAAGAAATTGAACTTCTTTCACTCAACCCAAATAAATGTCGGTACAAATTAAGTCATTACTAATAGAGTAATAGTATTAATTAGAATAAAGTACAATTATTTAATAACTCAAACTCATTTATATATTCAAAAAAAAAACTCAAACTCATCTACAACAATAAGGAATCAAAACCTTTTTACAACTTAAATTTTGCATTAATGCAGTACATTTGACAAAATAACAATACCCCGTTATAAACAATTTCCATATATAGTACAATCAATCAATAAAACAGTAGTAATCGCCGTTATCTGTCTACACAAGTGTACGTATCCAATTTATATGACCCCACTTATATATCCCTGCAAATTATTACATCATAATTATGATTTTCAACACTATTATTATAATTTTCATGCTGACATTTCTGATTTTATTAGCTTCCATGGTTTTATTTACATTTTTTTTTCTTTTGAGCCAAATTAATAATTTGAATTAGCTAGGGTGTAATTAGTAGTCGTTCTTGGTCGGAAAGAGAGTGACGGAAGTGGCACCTATGGCCGTACGGACAGCTTTGGCCGGCAAGGACCATCCGGCAAACCTCGGTTTTGTACCTCGGATGCCTAATAACGGGACGGAGCTCCGTAATGCCATGAGCAAATTGGCAATGGTCGCCATAAGGGCATGTGCCCGTTTCCTGCCATTTGTTGCACAGCTCCGTTTTAACCATTCCTTGATTGTATACTTCCAATTCCATTGCTTTCTGATCTTCTCTTCTTGCTTCCGATGGCACATAAACTCGCAGCTGCACATTTTTTAGGATGTTAAATTAACAATGCAAATTAATTAAAGCATTAATTTCGTCATGGCTATATATATAGTAGTACAAAACATTCATGACTTAAAATGCCAATTGAATTGTTAACTGAAAATTGAGTTGATGAAGATTCTTTTCACTAGTGTTGAAAAGGGCAAATCAACATAAATTTTTTGTAAGTTATATAAATATATAGTTCAAAGTTACAAAAAAAAAAAAAAGCACATGTTTTGGAGAGTGTATTATATAATAATATAACTCAAATGATTCCGATCCCTTTCACTCAATAATAATGGTTGAATAAACTATCTTCCTCTATGATCTCCAAATATAAAAAATAAAGTTTAGTTCAAGTGGCACAATGAATACTTCATTATAGAATTCTATGAAATTGTTCAAGCAATTACTTAACCATATATAGTACTTTCGCTGGCCCGAAAAAAGAAATTATATACTATAGTTCAATATATATATATATATATATATATATATACTTTCTCAATTAAGTATAAATCATATATATACACCATTTCCATGAGCATTTTTTAATTAGTACTATATGTTTTCATATTATTCACGATCTAAAAATAATCTCCAAAATTTTCATTCTTAAATAATTTTTCGAAATATTTTTCAACTCCGAATGACTATTAATATGCCTAATAATAGTTAATCCGTAACGAATGAAAATCCTTTATCCCGTAATTGTCTCTTATTCACCAAATCATATAGTTCATTCACAACGAATGATAATACTTTGCCCCGTAATTGTATTTCATTTCATACCACATTTGTCCCCTTTTTATTTATTTATAGTATACCTTTTTTTTTCAAGTAATTTCAACAAATAATTCTCATTAAAGAAAATAAAATAAAAAAAAAACAAACCTACTTAAAGAAAAAGTTTACCCCAAATTAATAGTAATAAAAATTTAATGTAAAGGGTAAACATATAGTAATTTGTTAATTAGAAAATTAAAGCTTAAAAAAAAACCCCAACTCTCTCTCTTGCGAAAAGTATATTGGAAAAGCAGTAGTAAGTAGTAAGTAGTAACTCACCGATGGATTAAGGGGTCGTTGCAGCTGGTTGTTGCTTGAACCGTGTTGTCGTTGTTGGTTGACCTTAACATAACTACACGACCTAACTGAAACGCTCTTCGGCACCACAGTCTTCTGCGCATTGTAACCATTAATAGTATTATTCCTCGGCCTCTCCCACCTTTTCACGTTCCAATCCGAAACCTCTTCGCCGGTAGCTTGGGGCCGCAACGTCGACTTTGAGAGGCTCAACAGCTTGATCAACTCGGCGTTGGCCAAACGAAGTTCAGTGTTTTCTCTTCTCAGCATTTCGACCTCTCTGAAGAGGGTCTGGAGGCGAGACAAGCAAAGGTCGTAGTGGTCGCAAAGTTGCTGGTACTCGAGGATGAGACGCGCCTGGTTGAGGCGGTGCTCGGTGGCTATGGCGTCGGATGTGAGCCTGAGGTTGAAATCCTCCGAGGAAGAGCAAGAGGACGGCGTCAGAGATAGGGAATGTGGGAGAGGATAATTTGGTTGGAAAATGGAGTTGTACATTGAACAGAAGTCGGTGGCTATATCTCCATAATAATTATTATATTGGAGGTCGTCTTGCGGCGGAGATAACGGTGATGATAGGTAGTCTTGGCTGTCCACGGTGGAGGAGGAAGAGGTGGCCATGGCGGCAGAGTAGGTGCTTTGATTACAAGATGGAGCTGTCGGTTTCTCCATGATGACAATCTTGCTGCACTAGGTATAAAATGCAAAAGCAAAGCTTCAAAATAATAGAAAATAAATTATAAAATTGTATAAATTAGATGCTAAACAATAACATCAACGAATCATAGTCATAGTAAATATAATAATATAAGATTGGAAAATAAAAACAAACATCAATTGGGGTTTTCTATATAAAACCTCCAAAACTTTACAATTATATGCATAAAGTTACTATAATTTATAATAACTTTCACCAATTTCTTTTTCAAACTAGAAAGGAGAGCAAAGTACCACCAATTGAAAATCCTTGAAATTGGGGGATTGAGAATTCAGCTATACAGGCAAGTTCCCTTTGTAAAACCGTTATAGTCTTTAAATAAAAGAAATATAGTGAAACAGTTGCCGTAGAAGGAAGAAAAAGGTGAGAAATGATAATAATGGGAAATGGGGATAAAATATTAGACATATTTATATGGGAATTTAGTTAGAGAGTGGGGAAGGAAGTGTTTGGTTGGAAGGAATGTTTTGGCGTGGTATGAAAGAATGTGAGTTGGAGAGAAGAGATGGTTATGGAGGGGACGTTTTATTGGAGGGATATTTTGTTTCCTTATTTTTTTTTATGATGAGTTTATTAATTAGATTATAAAGATATATGCTTTTTCCAAAGTCATTTTTAAGTAAGGTTAAGACTAATTATTAGTTTTTTTGTATGTTTGTTGCTTCTATTTCACAGCTTTAACTAACCATATGGCCCCTCCCCTCAATCAAGATATATTGCCTAATCTTGTTATATAACCAACAACCACTACCACTCTATATTATTCTAATGTCTTTCCCTTAATTTCTCTTATAGTTTTGCACAAATATTAAATTATGTTATGTATATCAAATTTCTTTTATAAATTGTCCGATAAGTTCAATGAAATACAAAATGAAGAACTTTGGTGTTCTTGGACAATTATAATTCTGAAAATGTTAGAAAATGAATCTACGTACATCAAAAATCTAACACACTCCCATGACGGGTTAATTATAGTTATTATTGTACATTTCGAAAGAAGAATAAATTGACAATTTAAATTATATATCATTGCAATGTTGTTATCAAATTGTGTTATTGGCACAATTTGAAAGTTGTTCTTTCCCTTTTCACTAGCTTTTGCTTACTAATACTAGCTATACGTATATAGTAGTAACTTTTTTATTACGCTAGCTAACATCTTGATTCTTAATTGGATGGACAACACATGGTAAAATTGAGCGTTTGTTTTGAATTCTTTTTCTAATTATTGACAATTGCGGCGTTGTTATCAGTTATCACATGGTACTTTATTTAAATTTAAATTATTGGACTCAAATTGTTTTCTTGAGAAGACGTTGGTTGGTCATATTTCTTAGCTTTCTATATCCTCCAACAACAAACCAATTTTTAATGTCACAAGAATCACTTATTCTTCACTATATATATTATTGTCGACAAATGACAACTCCATTTGAAATGAGAAAACAAAATAATGTTAAAAGATTCTTTTTATGCATATAAATAAATAAAGTATGAAGAAACGAAAAAAGATTCTTGTATATATATAGTTTGGTACATCGAATCATGGGATGGATTCTACCATTTTTCTTCAAGTTTTGTCTTTCGGTATAATAATACTCGGACGTTTGAGGTCTCAAGCAGATAAAAATAGTTTTTGGTATATATATTTTTTTGGCACAAAGTTTTCGGTATACTAATTAATTAGTAGTGCCTCTGTGGAAGGAAGTTGAGTGTAAGGTTTGCTGCAAGCGTGGTCATGAGTTCGAGTCTGAGTAAACGTAAGGTTTTTCTCACATAGGCACGCCCCGTACTACTGCCCACAGGTGTACCCCTTGCCATGGAGTCACGGGATTTAAGAGGGAACGGGAGACTTAGAGCCTCTAGGGTCGATGAGGCCTACCAAAAGACTTTTTTGTTGGAAAAAAAAAAAACTTAGTAGTCGAAAAAATTTCATGCATAGATTAGGTTCCATTCCTGCATTCCAAGTTCCAACTTCCAAAAGCAATGGAAAAATAGGGCCAGAAATTTGCATTTGGGCACAGGCAAGACTGCTACTAGTTTGGATGAAAAGATGCTTAGAGCCCAAAACCCAGCTACTGTTGGATGATCCAATTATCTTCTGTTTTAAGATTTGGGCCCAAAAAACTTGAAAAGGACCTTATGAATAAGTTTGCAGTCCAGAAACGCATTCATTAGGAAGGTACGGTCCGATTATCATGACAAGGTTCTATTGGTTAGTCTTATAGATGATGTGGTGGGTCCATCTCACCTAATAATTTCTCGGTACAAAAAGGTTATAAGACTTGGGACTTGGGAGCCATTGATTGAATCAATAAATTAAGCAATTTTATGGTTACCAATTTCTATATCAGTTCTCAAATTTTCGTTCACTTTTCATGAATATTGTAATCTTACAACTTTATAAATGTTAGCAACTTTTCATCAATGATGATGGAGGTCATCAATTTTATAAATTACGTAAAAAAAAAAAGAAGAAGAAGAAGAAGAAAAAGCTCTAGGGAAAAATGTTTGCACTTAGAATATATATCTAACTAATTCGTGGTGAATTGTTAAGAATCGTGGTTAGTTATTCTAGAATAATACTAGTATATTTATAAAAATGGATGTGAACGAATTTGAACAAAGAAAATATAGCAGCATAGGTTAGGATAGCAATAATAATAATAGCTCAATGGTACTTAGTCTACAAAATTAACCAATTTATTGCCAGTTTTTATTAGGGTGAGGTAATCCCTATATTTTTAGACCAACTCTTTTCTTGTTTCTTGAATAAAGTAAAACTTTAAAACGTGTATAATATCAAGTTCCTGATTATTTACAACATTTATTTTTCAACTTTTTCCTTTCTCGTTAATCAGGGTAAGAATACATACATATTATGAGTAGCCAAAGAAAAAGAAAAGAAAAGAGAAGAATTCACATACAAATTACAATATATATGTAACTAATAATTATAAACTAATTTAATTTGAATAAAAATACACATAATTAATCAATCTTCTTGATGATCCCCTTATACCTATAATATGTTGCACAAGAAAAATGGAGTACTATAATATATGAATCCATTCAATTTTTTTCTTTGGGCTGAACATTTCATTCAATTTCTACCCTTTGCTATTTGTGTTAAAAACATAAATATAATTATATAAATACAAAAATCTCAAACTGTAAATGTTATTGGAGATTTTCTTCATATATATGTACCAAATAAAAAAAATAATGGTAGAAAGAAATTAATAGAAAAAAATTAACAAATTAATTATTATACCCAAAGGAACTTTAACAATTCTGATTTTCAAATTATGAAAAAAAAAAACAAAAATTGAATACATTTATTAAAACAATATAGTACTATTATTTTCTCAATTTAAAGTTTCACTCGGGATATAATTCTCGAGTAGCAACTAGAGCTTTGCAGATTTCATAAACCAACCTTTGATCAAATTCACTGTTGGAATAACCCAAAGGAACTTTCCGAGCTTTGGGAATTCGTTTCCCTCCAAACATGTTCTCGGTATTCAAGTAACCAACATTCCCAGCCAAACCGATCATCATTTTCATATAAGCATTCTTGAGCTTCGTCAATAGCTTTAAAGGGGAAGCAATCTTCCAACGCAGCTTTGGGATCGCTTTGATCCTCCAGAATGTTCGTGATTTCCCTCCAATCCTCGTAACTTTTATGCTCTTTCGGCTCTTGATCATTGCTTCCTCATCGTAAAGTCTTTGGTATTGCTTTCTTCTCCAAAATTTCTTCGAGGTACCGGGAATTGGTTTTCCGAGTAATTCCATTTTCAGAGAGTACTAAGGCGTGGTGAAGGGAAAGCAAAGAGAGTTTTAATTTTTTTTGAGAAGGCCAAGGCCATGAGCTGACTTTTATATACACAATGGGTTTTGTACATATACAAAGTTGGTGGAAATGATTTTCAAAGAAAGATGTATTATTTGACTGTTCTAAACTTCTAATTGTAGGCCATATTAAAGTCAAGTACTTTGAGGTCAGCAAAGCACGTCGGGTTTTGACTATGAAATTCAATTTTAGCAGGATTCCGAATTGAGCCCATTCAATTTAGTTCATCTCAAGGGAAAAAGGTTTTGAACTTGATTCAATTCCGTTGAAAATATATGGTTATATTAAAATTAAAATATACATGTGCTATGAATTAAAATTATGGATTACCCATATATATATATATATTTAATACTCCTAATTGGTACTTATAATGCTCTATGTTAATGTCAATTTAACATTAACAACTCTCATCCTAACTTTTTTGTCACTAGAGTAGAGTATCAATCCTTTTTAAAGTGTTTGAATAGAAATCTTATGTTCAAGTTGTAATAACGGTAGAAACATCATATTAGAGTACTGGTAGGTTTTTTGACTTTTTTTTATCAAATATGATTAAAGATATTTTTAAAAAATGAGATTTTTTTTTCATTTCATTTCTCATCAAAACTTTGTCTTATCATAGAAACTAGAAACCAAATAATGGGGCATTAAATCTTAAATTATAGGAGCCAAAACAATGGAAATTATTAGAAGTTTGTTATTAAATTTGTGATATCAGCATAGGCGGCACAAAATTGAAAATTAGATAGGGCAGCTTGTGAATTGTGATGGTCAACTATTAACATCTCCGTAAAATTATGTTTTCAATTCAACATGATAGTATTCCGAAGTACTGTAAAAATAAATAATTTTGGGAGACTTTTTTTTCACAATTGGATTCTTCACTTTGGACAATATATATATATATATATATAATAATTTATTTGCTTTGCTTACTAATGGGTTTCATCCTTGACTATATAACAGTAGCGGTAATGTCATAATTTTTTAGAATAATATTCCCCCCCCCCCCCCCAAAAAAAAAAACGAAAAACATAAGAGAAATGTGCTATATACTCAACAAACTATAATTCAATTTAAAAGGACAACTATATATATATATTATATTATATTATATCATTTAATTTCTTCTTGTTTTTTTTTTTTTGGCCAAATAATTTCTTCTTGTTGAATAATTGATTTGGAGGAACCGAGGACGAAAGGTACATATATATAGACTATACGCAAGGCATGAGCTAAGTAGAAGCAAATCAATATTGAATTTATCAAAAAAATGTTTGACTATATATGTATTTTATATTTTCTTTAAGGAGAAAAAAAAAAAAAATCTAGATTTTGCAATTATTTTTGGGCTGCTTTATATGCACGTGCATGCCAATTACCAGGTACCGTCGTACCGAATAGGCGAATAGTCAACATGAAAGCTTATCTTCTTCAACCAAATATTAATAAAAGAAGGGAAAAACGAATTTCCTTCTGGAATCTAGCTACTTTAAATTAATTAACATAATTGGTCTTACAAATGGACGTCGACGTTGCTGTTAAGGTATTGGAATGTACAAGAAATTGAAAATTAATAGGTTGAAATTACTGATTACATTTTTACATTTGAGTGGAAATCAAGTTAGACTCATTCATTTTCATTGGTTATAAATTTGTTGGGTCAATAAAAGATCATTTTCGTAATCTTCCTTTTTTTCCCCACACAGTAGAATTCTATTTGTTCAAAACTTAATTAGTCTTCTACTCATGTGCGCAGCATATCCTAATTTTAGCATTTATCAATTCGCAAATTATACAATATACTGTCAGTCGAGTTTAGCAGACTATACAAGCGGGTCCTAAAAGGTGACATATGTCCTCTAGGGATTAGATTGAAATATTTAAATTTAATTAATTAAAAAAATGGACATATGTCAACTCCACAACCCATTTGTATAGTCTAAAATTTACATCGCTTGTGTATCAAATAATTAACCTTATCAATTTCCAAACCATCCGCCATCCCTATCTGGGCTTTATATGTCCAACTTGAATACTTTCTTTTTGGGCCAAAATCCAACTTGTGTAGTAAATTCCCCCAACATAATCCACAATTTAACTTCCCATAATCTTAGGCCCAAGCTTTTCAACAAGATTACAAGATTTTTTTTTGGTTTGAGATAATTCTAGATTTCTTTACACAAAGGCAAAGCAAAATCTTTGTATTTTTGGACCAAACAACATTCAATTAAGTTCAATCATGAATCATACAGTGTACAGTATACTACTGTCTTTGTATAGTTCCAAAAAAGAACAAAGAAGGCGACAGACAAGTGTGACATGCATATACATTTTTTTAATAAATTAATTATCCAAAATAAGTTCTTAGTTCTCCAACCACGTCCCAACTCCCAACCTGTTCTCCTTTCTTCACTCCAAACTCAGCTCAAATCCCATGAAAACCAAATCCAAAGACAAAAATTCCTTGTGGAAATGGAAAGGAGACATGAAGAAGAAAACCAACGGCAAGCAATTTCCAGTGTCCGAATTCCTCCGTGAGAGCCGCCAGAAAGTGGAGGAGAATGTATTAGGCCCTGGAGGCGGTGCTGGCATTGGCTGTGGCGTTGGAATTGGGTTCGGTTTGGTCGGGGGAGCTGGGTTCGGTGCGTGGCCTTGGAACCATTTGAGGCTTGCGTTTGGTGTTGGGGCTGGTTGTGGAGTTGGGTTTGGGTTTGGATTTGGTCAAGGGATTGGCTATGGGTTTGGTTTAGAATCTTTGGAATCCTACTTCTCTAATGATAGTTCAGATTCCAACAGAAAATTTTTAATTTCTTAGGAAAGAGAATCTTTTTTGCTGAGTTAATATTTCAACTGTTGTAATTTTCCAGCTTTCCTCGGATCAATATGAGACCAATTTTCGTTATACTTTGATTGTTTGAGCTACAAACGACCAAAACTCATTGATGTCATGATAACTAACCAAAGTGCAGTCAAGGTGTTTGATATAATGTCAACGTTTGTATTTTGACTAAACCAACATGGCTGCTTTTTGCCTTTTATTTCCTAATTTTATCTGTTGTTCCATCCATCCATGATTCCATCCATCTCAAGAAAGAAAATGTGTATAAGAAAACAAGGCCAACACTATAGTTAATGGTAATAAAATGGCAGTCTTCCAAGAATTTATCAATACTATAATGAATTTCTAGAAATCTTGATCAATGAAGAAATCTGTTATCAAATTAAAGAAGTAAAAAGAACAGAAACCCAAAGTTTTGCTATCATTTTTAATCAATAATAAAATGAGTCTTGTTAGCCTCAACCATTCATCTGAGAGCTGGGAAACATGCCCTTATTGGAATAATAAGTGCGTGGTGGGTGGTGCTGGAACATAGTTGATGTTTGGGTCCTGGTGCCTCTTCAAGAAATTAGCATTCATGTCAGCTGGTTGCAGTCTTGTTAAATCATCAAAATGGGTTGTTAATGGAACAAAAGGGATATTGCTAATAGTGGAACTACCACCAAACTGTTGTGTATGAGGATAATAAGCGTCAGGAGGTGGGATATGGTAGAATTCTGTGTCAGCTGGATAATCAGAATGAATTGCTAATGGCATAAAAGGAATGTTGCTACTACTGTAACTCCCACTAAACTGACTTGGATAGCTGACAATACCATTCTGCATCATATTCATTGAAAAATCCTCGAAATTCGGCTTATGGTAAAGCATCTGATGAAAACTCTGGTCTTGTTGGATTGGAACAGGCTCTTGGTATGCAGCAATCTTTGGTTCTTCTGTCACGCCCTGTTTCGATTTAATGACATTCTTCACATCTGCAATCTTAGCATCCAATTCATGGCACAAGTTTTGGAGCTGGTTCTCAGAGGGCCCATTGATCACTCTCTTATATTCTGATATGGGAAATTTCTCACCCAATCTTTCCTTCTGATTTCTTGCAGCAGAACGAGAAGCTCTTTTGCTTGCACCTCTAACCTGCTTCTGCTTGAATCTGTTGATGATTTGCCTAGCTTCTTCCTCATCATTATCTGGCCAAATCTCATGCTTTTGTTTATCTTGATCAAAGATGATGACTAGTATCTTACTATCACAAAGAATTGATAACTCCTGAGCCTTCTTTAACAAGTTCTTCTTTCTTGTCTCATAAACATTCTTACGAGCCTTGTCATCCTCTATCAATTTACCTTCCATGCGTTTCACCATCTGTTCTTATATGAAAGATTATAGTTAAATCAATAAGTATACGTAGGTTAATAAGTTACAATTAAAAAAAAATACATAATGTCAAAAAAAAAAAATTACATATCCCTCGCGATCAAGGAAAAAGACTACAACAAAACATTGTAATATCGAAACAATTTCTTGAGTCCCTAGTTTTCAATAGCACTTAACATATATCTACATATGAAACTTTGATGCAAACAGAAAACCTACAAATTCATTCAAGCATTCATCACCAAACAACCTATATAATGTTTAAAACAGTTCAAACTTCGAAGACAAGAAAGAAAGAAAAGCAAAGAAACGGGAGAAGAAGATAAAACCCAGATAGAAGACATGAACAAAATTTTGTAAAGTTAACAACTAAAACCCTCCATACGAACATTCTAACATATAACATATGATCAAAGAAACTAAAGAAGTAACTTTTTTTTTTCTTTTTTCCTTTTTGCAAATCCATAGAAAGCAAATTGGTTTGAGTTACCAACGAATAGCAATTCCTAGAAAAAATCATGAAGAACAATGCAAGATTTTGCAGGCTTAAACAGAGTATAAAAGAAGATGAAAAGCAGTTAAATTTACCTTATTGTTTCTTTTTTCAGCTTTGATATGACTAATCCAGATTCGGCCCACCTTTTTGGTGTGAGTCTACTAACGAGGCAACTGCCTCGGTAATTTACCTTATCGTTTGGCTCTAATGGGTGTTAGTAATTTATTCTGAGAGCGATATGCAAAACCATAGAAAGTTGATAAATTAGCTTTCTATTATACACGGAAGATTCCTAAGCAAGTAGGAATCTATGCACTTACTAAAGGTCGGTTAACTATGTTTTGAAAAGGGAAAAAATAAGGTATATTTTCCAAACAGAAAAAAAAAAAAAGGGAAAAGGGTTGATTTAAAAGTAACATAACTACAACCGTCTTTTTTTTGGCAGTACATAACTATAACCGTCTATCTCCCGAAAAAAAGTTTTTTTGGGGGGAAAATATAATGGAAATATATAGTCATAATTTAATTGGTCAAGAAGAGAATCAGAAGGAAAACAGAAAAATATACTACTGATATATCAATAGCAATGTGTATTTAACTAACTTAGCTGTCTTCACCCGGCCAAAAAAAAAACTTAGCTGTCTTCACAATGTACAATATTAATCCAACAGGATTTCAAACTGCTTGACACACTCATTCAAGCAGTTCACTTCAAAACTGTGCAGTATCTTGAGATATGCATGCATATATACACAGCTACTTCCCGGATTCTATATCTTCCATTGTTGAACTAGCGCTACGTGCTAAATGCAGTCCCATAAATCCATTGTCAGTTCTTTCTTCTTCATGGTTCCCAATCTGAACCTCCCCGGTCATTGCATCCTGACGACTTGCAACATTGTTTGCTTGAGTATTGGCAACTGACTCCTCCAATACCCGAAAATAAGCATAAGGCCCCCAACCTATATGAGCAATTTTGAGCGTAAGTTCAGATAAAGACCTTCAAGTGCAGAAGTATAAATATCTCCATAAACTCGATCTATATTAACTTTTTAACTTACTCTAATTGTTGCTCACTTAAGAGAATGTAGACTCCTATACTATATAGGAATGAATATTAAAAGATGAGTGATAGATTAGATTAACTATGCATCTTAGAACCAATCTCAAGAGTGAAACAGGCGTGACATCATACGCTGACATGCAAGCTTCTGTGGCCAACCAAACAAGCTGAAGGAAGTGGGTAGGGGAAGCAGACTTTTACATGAGGCGAGAGGCAGAATTCCGACACTCATAGTTCAAACTTCCAAAACTTGAAAATGGAATTTTCAATAAAAGTTATATATGTTGATCTGTTTCTACCAGCATGTCCCTCAGGCAGATTTTATACTTCATAGCCTTTTGATCACTGCTATTACCTTGTTCCTCCGGTTTAGTTAAATCAGCTAACTCATCCAGACAAAACATGCAGCAGCACATCTCAAGAAGCAAAGCAAAGAAAAGCAAGCACAAATAAATATACTTAACTGCTACAGCCATTTCAAGATTATAACCATCAGAGTTCTCTCTCATCTGAAGCTGAGATCCATTAATTCGGGGATAGGCTTTGTCTCATTTTAGGGAGGATAAAGATAAATCAAAGCTAAGGGATATAAATATTCCTCCAGAGAAGGTTAATATTGCTGCAATTCACAGCAACCAGCTGTGTTGCAGATTTTGCATAATGAGATTTCTAAGTTAATGTGTTCCCTTTGTTACGGCTATGTTGCTGTCATGATTTTAGGAATCTCATCACTAAAGCATTTTGCTCTAGACACTTATTGGAATCAACTTTTCAATTAAAAAAAAAAAAGAAAGAAAAATAAAACAAGTTCTGGAGCTGAGCTTACATTCAGTATGATATGGTGGTGGGAAGAACTGCAAATAGCAAAATGTAGCGACGACAAGTCCTGCAAAAGATAATATATGAAGAGAGGTAAATAATAAAGACCTGAATAAAAACAATTTTCACATTAGAGAGAGACACAAACCTAGGAGACCTCCAGCAAAGACATCCTGCCAATGGTGCCAATAATCATCCACTCGAGAAATGCCCACAAGTGCTGCAACCAAGAGAGGAAGGAAGACAAGGCATAGCTTTGCAACATGTCCTCTGCGGTCAAACGCTTGGATTTTTCCAGATAAGTACAATGAAAGAAAGCCCAGACCAGCAAAGGACCCTAAAAATTGGATCCAATTATCCTTCGAAGTTAGAATGTGAAAGTAACAGAAGAACAGCTGACGCGAATACTAACATTTGTAACCTTCCATTATCTCAAAATAAATAAACATCAATTGACCAAACAAGAGGAACTCACATGAGGTATGCCCACTTGGAAAGCTTTTATGCCCTTCCTTAATGACACTTTTAACACCATGACAGATGACATTTCCCCATTTATCATATTCCTACAAAGCAATTTAAGTTCTATGATCAAAATATTGACATGACAAAAAGTAACTGGTACTCCCATAGTAGAAGGTCTACAGAAGCATACATCCTTTCCATCTGGAAAACAGCGCCAAAAAAAGTCTGGCCGAGGTCGACCAACTGCATTTTTTATTGCATCTGTAATTACTGCCGTTACTAGAACAGAGAACAGGAGGCCTACAGTACCACAAAATTTCCCATTGTCACTTTAACAAATATGTTATCCTTATTCAGAAGAAAACTTTTTGTTAATAATAAAGTAAACTTACTAAAAGATGTGATTACCTAGTATAGCATGGTGAAGATCATAGACATCCCTCCTACGGATGTACACAATGATAAAAATCACCATTGGCAAGACAACTGCATACATCTAAATATGGAGCATAAATAGAAAGAGAGAACTCATGAAGTCAATCATAAGGGTACTGTTATGCTGCTATGGAAAATATACTAGCATGCTGTCATGCTCATGGAAAATGTTTAGGATTTTACTACATTATCAAGAAGAGGAAGTTTACCGGGACAGCCCAAACGGGCACCGTGTTACTCTTTAAAGGATATTTTAGATCCTCCATCATATCCTTCCCAACAAAGCGATAAAATGGATTCATGATAAGGAGGCCAATCCATATCAGTAAAAGCAAGAGAAGTATAAGCCAATCATGCATGTGTGTCCTCGCAACAGTAACACCATGGGATTTTATAGTATGTGAACCAAGCTGGACTTCCCTCATTCTGAACTGTAACATTAATAAATGTCAGAGAACTGTAACATTAATAAGTACCAGGGGCTCCTCCCAAAGTTTCAGTAAGAATAAAAAGAATGATCCAAGCCATCAATATCATGGGAGAAAATTCCCAATTATACAAGACAGCAACAAAAAAGAATTCTGCTGGAAATCATAAATGCCTATATAAAGGCAATCCTCAGGTAAACACATGACTCGACTAGCTTGAATAAACAAACATATTTGTGTTTCAACAATTTTAACATTAACCAAAATACTAATACCTTTTTTCTTTTTCTTTTCTTTTGTACTGGATACTAAGTAAAAACAGAGCATGAGCAACCTCATGCCTTAAGAAATTAGCCGAGAACAAAATACTCTTGACACCTCTTATTCATCATTATGAAACACTCAGAGGAATCTGAATTTGCAGGATAACTCTCTTCCACCCATTGCATCCCCACTACCCTAGATAAAAGATTATGAAAAAACATGCCAAGAAATGTGATTCCAAGACCCGACAAAAATAGAACACCTACACCACACCATCTTGAGCTTGCCAACTATATTCGGTTCAAACTATGGAAATATAGCATTTCATCACTTTCTTGGAGATTGAGATTTGTATATAGCTACTAACTTCACATGTTTGAATATCCCAATAGAATATTAAGCTCATGACATCAATCATCCTTGTTTAAAGTTGAAAAACAGAAAAAAATTACAAAAAATAAAAAGATACCTCTTTTTTCCTGTGTTCTATCAATGGAAGGTCTATGGATGACAAAGAATTACTAGCATTTGCAGAATTCTCCAGCCTCTGGCTTGATAAACCCTAGTCAATTCCAACCAACTGATCTTCAGGGAAGAAAAATGACCCCTTCCCCTTACCCCAATAAACACACATACAAACACACACTCAACCCACCCACCAAAACCACCAAAATTAATTTAATCCAACCCCCTTCCCCTTGCCCTCATAAACACACACTCAACCCACCCACCAAAACCACCAAAACTAATTTAATCCAACCACATCGACCATGGGAGCTTAAAGTTCATGACCTGTGATGCTTTTTACTCATGGTTTACTTCAAACTCTATGCATCCATAAAGTAGAATAAAATAAAACTACTCAGTCAATAGAGGCCTGAATGCACCCTGAGATTTTCAATCCCAGAGTATCCATACTAAACGATCAACTAAACCATCACTGATCACCAGAGGATTTTCAATACCATATCAACACAAAGTAACATGTACCATCAATGTCATTAGCCAAATATTAAACTAGCAGAAAGAGTGATGCATGAGATCATCTTATAGAGATTGCAGTGATGTAAGTAAGCAAGTTAAGTTAAGAGATTTTCCTTCAGTCTTAGTGATATTGTTCTTCTGAAGAACAAGAGCCAAAATCTATTCAAGGAAAAAATAACCCATTTTCCATAAGATGCAAACCATAATTTGAAGTCAAACAGCAAAGGGAAAAAGAAACCCACAAAGCATATATGCGTCATGCTATGTTTATGGCATGAATTCCAACATAAGTAAGCAAAATCAAAGACAGAGAAATGAAAAGATGTAAATGAAATATTCAAGTCAATCGATCCCACTAACCTGGGAAACACTTCTGAACTTAAACCAAGAAACAAATCTTGAGTTCCAGGAAGACATGGCATACACCAATAAAGAAACACGACACGCACACACAAAGAAAAACAAATTTAGGTAATGAAATGGGCAATTTACAGTAATGATAAAGAGATGTCCAAAAAATCAAAATGCAGAAGAAAAATCAACAAAAAGTTAAAACACTGAAAGGAACTACCCAAGTGCTGCCACTGTTCCCACACCCAAGTGTAACCAAAAAATCCTTATTTTGCTTATGGACCAAAAGATCCTTATCCTCAATGATTCCGATAGAAACCAACAAAATACCAATGCTAGTAAAAGTAAAAAATAATTTATAAAGCAGTGATGACTGATGATGAATATACCAAAAATTTACCTGTGGCCGAGCTTTGGGTTTTTCTTTTCTTTTTCCTTTTTTATTAGAATTTTTTAAGAGGTCGCCAGGTCGGTTAACTCAACTGTTTAGGCCTAAAGTGGGGCTATTTGACTTTTGACTATTAAATACTAAGGCGACAAGAAAACAGAGACACCCACTCTGTTTCTGCCCTGAATTTCTTTCTATTTTTTCTTCAAGGATAATGAAAGTAGATAAGGAGTTTCAAGTTTGAAGTTGAGTCCTTGAAGAATTGTTGCAGAATTCAGCATTGAGAATTTGCCTGTGGGAAGTGAAATATTTTTTTTCCCATACTTACTTATATAAAACCTAGGAATAAGGAAAAAAGAAAATAAAAAGACATATGTAAAGACCAAGTTAAGAGTTAGGTTACTGAGAAGACAACTAGAAGAAAACAGAGATCTAGATCTTATGTTTATGTTTATAACTTTTGTTGGACTTAAAAGTGGAGATGGCTCGATATGGGGTTTTCCATTTCCTTCAAAGGCCATGGCCGCGCTTGCAACCAACGCAAGCATAGCCGCAATAATCTCCAACTCCACCATCATCAACTGATGCTGACATGGTTAGCTGTCCCCTTGCATGCTTACACCACTTGTCACTTCTTCAATCTTCATGCAACTTGCAAACAGTAAGCAATCCTTCCCTTTTATCTTCCCCAAACCGAAATTTCTTTTCTTTTTCTCTTTTAAAAAATGAAAACAAGCCAACCCATCAACTTATTAAAGTCTTTTGCTTTAAACTAGACACCACCAAAAAGGAACCTCCACCGCCGACCAAGTCCCAACTCCCAAGACTCTTCCTTTCTCCACCGTCATGGATCCACCACCCACCACCGCCTCCACAACGCCGAAGCTACGACTAATGTGTAGCTATGGCGGTCATGTAATCCCACGTCCACAAACCAAATCACTTTACTACGCCGGCGGAGAGAACCGCATCGTCACCATCCCTGCCGCCGCTCCCAACCTTACTCTGTCTTCTCTCATCGCCCATCTGTCCTCCTTCCTCCATCTCACCACCCCATTTGTTCTTAAGTACCAACTTCCTAATCACGACCTTGACTCACTCATTTCCATCTCAACTGATGATGATCTTCAAATCATGTTAGAAGAACAGAGCAGGCTCTCTTCCACTGCTAGTCCTTCGCGTATCAGATTGTTTCTTTTTCCAGTAAATTGCCTTAACGCTGAGTTGAGTCACCCCAAGAGGGAGAGTTGGTTTGTTGATGCTTTGAGAAGTGCAAGAGTGGGATTTGGAGGTGAAATTAGTAGTGAACAAGAGTCTATTGTTTTGGAAACTTCTTCTTCTTTTGGCTCTACTTCTTCTTCCCTTTCTTTGGCAAGTTTGCCTCCAATTAGACACTCATCAGATTCAATACCAAGGTAAAAAAACACAAGAATTTTTTGGTTTCGATTTATACATGAAAAGGATGGAATTTTATAGTGCAAATGTGCACTTTCTTATTCTTTATTTTTCTGTCTCTTCTTCATGGTTTTGCTTCCTAGTCTCTTACAGGAACTACTAAGGATTGGAGGCCATCTTCCTTGAATATTTTGGAAAACAATAAAACCCCCAAAAGGATATTTTAATGTGGATGATTTTATAGGAAAAGTTTGACCATTTTGGAGAGATTTTGATGATTAGTATAGTTTTTAATTTGCCTTGGTTAATAGGAATATGGTAGAAAGCTGACCTTTTTAAGGGAACGAGCTTATGTAGATAGTTGGCAAACAGTTTAAAAAAAGCTCACTGATGGGTAGAAGGGTTGAAACTTGTGAATCCATTTTCTAACTTGAAAGTTTCTGCTTGAACTTGTTGTGATAGATAACAACTTTTATTATCTTAGAATGTTTTGTTTCAGTAGAACTGAAATTGAAATGGCCAAGCAATTTGCTCTTCTTTGACCTATGACCTTTGATAGCCATATGCGTTTGAGATGATAATTTCATTGTTTTTGCTACCTTTGATGCACTTTCATTGTGCTGTTTCGATTACTGATGTTACAATTTTTGTCTATCCTACAGTGATGATTTTGTTGGGAGTGCTGTTTCTAATGTGCAGACTGGAATTCAAGACCAAGTGGCCCCCATTGCTGCAATGGAGAGTAAGGTCTCCTCGAACCCATATGACTCTGGGGTTGAGATGCATAAACCAATTCAGGCTTCTGGGTTTCCGATGAATCTAATGGATCAACCTCAGCAACAAAAGCAACTTGTTTATGAGGGTACCCATTACATACCGCAGAACATGCCTGGAGTACAACCAGTTACATCATATTACCCAGTTTATCATCAGGTTCCACAGGAGCAACATCTGCATTTTCAGTCAAATCAACCTTACCCGGTGTATTACTTGCCTGTTGTGCCAACTCAGTCATATAATATACCTGTGCAATGTGGGATGGTTCAGGCATCCACTGTCGGCTCTGGTCAGCCCCAAACTCATCCAAATGCTTCCTCAATTCCACCTCAACGGGTCCTCAAGGAGGTTACAGTGTTACCTCAACCTATGGCTGAGTTAAACTCACAAACATACCAAAAAATTCCAGGACACCAACTTGTTCATGTACCTTATAATGAAACAGAAACAAGGCTTGTTGGTTCTCAAATTCAGCACCAACCTCAAGCATTTGGTCCTGCTGCTGGTGAAACAGCTACTTGCACTAACAAACTTGATGATGACCTTGCTCGTGTCCAAATATACAAATCTCAGCCTCCACCACCCACGGTGCCTTCACAGTACCAAACCATGACCACAAAAGCTGCAACATTAATTTTGTCAGAGGCTTTGGTGCATACGGACAATGCTAAGCAACAGTTCAGAACATCAGAACCGCAGTGATCATTCTCCAACAGGGAAAGCAATTTTGGTAGTGGTGTCTCGGTAACTTTTGATTGTTCTGCGTTGGTTCTGATTTTGGTGGTGGTTCGTGTAGCCTGTCTGACATTTTAACAGGAACTTGGTGTTTCTTCTTTTCCTTCTGTTTAGTTCCTGTTTTTGTTTGCTTGTTTGTTTACTTGTATTTGTATTTCTTGAATGTTCTTGAGATTATAGTATTCCACAAGAAGTGTTGTACGGTTGAATTGTCTCCCTGATCTTGATGTTGTTTGTAAATGAGGATCCATTTGAAGAAAAATGGAACCTTTGGTGTAATTTACTAATGGAATGGAGATTTTCGTTATAGATGTGGAGTATATTGCCTATTTCTTTCCTGAAAATAAGATGGTTACCTCTGACAATGAAATAGCAAGAATGAGAACTCTTGTTTCCACTGACAATCACTTTGCACAATGTCTGTCTCGAGTTCATTACTGATAGCTAAAACTAGGATTAGTGCCTATCAAGGTCATATCTGCCATGATTTGTCAGTTGTTCTTGATTGTGGGTCTACAGCTGTTTCTTCTCATTGTTTTCTGATATTCAATGCATATTGAAATTGGACATTTAGACTAAAGATAATCTGGTCCTTGATCAAATCAAGTGGACTTGCTGCAAAGTCCGAGGAATTATAAGTATCTCTTAATGTATGCTTTCTTTCACATGATGCTAGCTGGACATTACCAGAGGATAGCTAGCTTTAATCTGTGGATATGCACTCACAAATTGTTCTTGCTCAAACTCTGATTTTGTAGAGGTTCTCACCATATCTATGAAAATATGAAAGTTATCTCCAGGTATCAGTATGTAGCCATTTGTCATTTTGGGTGCTCAATTGTTAAATTAAAATAAGCATTTATCATGGTAATAGGCTCTAAGAGAATGACTATCTTTTGCAAGCTTTTCTGTAACTCAAGATACAAGCTTTGGGGACTCTGTCTTGTCTGAACGTGGAAGTTTCTAAAATTGGTATTCATCTTCATGAATCAAGTGCATCTCAATGTTAATTGTTTGTCTTTGGTCATTCGCAGAAATGTATATCTTTACAAAGGACAGAAAAGTTTGGGAGAATGCATGACACACTACTTTGCCTGCTTGTCGAGGTTCTCATCTTTCATCACTATCATTAAACTTTGCAGTTTTACCCACTGGTAATATTTAGCTTATCGTTCCTAGGTATCTGATATGATTGGCAGTGTTGTATCATTCTTTCAAGCATTGGATCTATCATAGTCAATTTAGATCACTTAGCTTGCTTGACTATGCATTCCTGATATATGCTATTAATTGTACTGCTGAAATTTGCTCTCTGTGATTGCGAGGCTAGTTTTAGAAATTAGTTGTAGAGTAAAAATGCTAATTACAGTGTCGCAATCTGAACTGTAGTACAAAGTACAAGCACCACCCTTTCACTTTTGACATTTTAAAAGATGTTGGACCAAATACTTGATTTTGTCTGACGTTTGGATGTAATGCTGGTAGTGGGTATAATAGTTCTTGATGCTAGCCAGTTAGTATAGTCGGGCAACAAAAGATGGAGTAAAATTAATGCATTAAAGCTAGAAGGGAACATTGTCAATATGAGAGAAGGTAGAATTCCAACTGATCATGGCAGCTGGTGAAATCTAATTTGTCTCAAATCAATGAAACTCACCTACAGACATTAGTAAACATTTATCCTTATTATGCTACATGCAGTCAAATTCATAGTAAGAGAACTGAAATGAATACATGCTGAATCTATTATGTATACAAATATTTGCATGAGAAAAAAAATTGTTATTTTGACACTTCCACTGCCAGGCCAGGTTGCAACACAGTCTGCTCCTTAATCCGAAAATGTTTGCAAAAACAAATTCAGATATCTGTTTTCTTAGCTCCAATTTGTGGTTTAGTGGACTAAACATAAAGATTTTCACCTATTATGAAGTCAATTTCTCGAAGCTATAACTTACATACTTCATTGTAGGTCTTCTATCAGGACTTTTATGAATGCAGGCTAAGGCCAGTTTTAGTACGGCAGCAATATTGTCCACCTCGCGCCAATCATGAGCCAAAGAGGGGTCTATAATAGAAGAGAGTGGCTTCCTTTCCTCAATGCTGAGTTGTATCCATTGAATCAGATCCATCTCCGTAGAACCTATTTGAATGCTTGGCAATTTTCCGGTGATCATCTCCAGTAAAATTACTCCAAATGAGTAAACATCCCACTTCTGTGATGGCTTCATGTCTTTTGAGGCTTCAGGAGCTTGATAATGTCGTCCATTTGGGGAAGAATTTATTGGTGTTAACTCATACGGAGAACTCTGTGGTGGTGTCCAGCTTGGCATCTGTTCCATCTGAAAAGATGGTGATTCCTCTGCTATGTTGGCAAGGCGGCCAAGTCCAAAGTCCGAAATATGAGGCTCCATGTCCTCTCCAAGAAGAATATTGCTTGGCTTCAGATTTCCATGGACATATCTTTTTGGACTGAATTCATGTAAAAAAGCCAAGCCTTTGGCTATTCCTTTCATGATTTTCACACGAACAGGCCATGAAAGAGGCTTAAAGGATATGATTCCAGCTTTTCCTGGTAATATTGTGAAAATAAGAAAAGTCAGCATCGTGTATCCTAGAAGAAGTGAAGATCGTCGAAAATACTTGCATAGAGAAAAGAATCTAGAAATTGAAGGACATTTGTCAACAATTTACAGTACATGTACAGTAACTTTTGGTTTCAGAGACAGAATGTAGTAAGTTTACCGTGAATTGCTGCAGTGAGATCTCCATTAGTTATGTAATCATAGATGAGCAGCTTCTCATCATCAGAACAGCAGTAGGCTCGAAGGTTAACTACGTTAGGATGCCTAATTTTTCCAATTGCTTCAACTTCTGTCTGAAACTCCTTGAGTCTTTGACCACCTCCATCTCCAAGTCTTCTCACTGCTACAGCTTCTCCATTGTCAAGCACCACTTTGTACAGAATCCCACTTGCACTCTTTCCCAGAAGAAAAGCAGATGCTTTAAGAAGTTGATCCAGATCAAAGTTGACCTGTGAATCCAATGGCACAAAATTGCACTGCTCCATAGTTTCTGACAGAGTGTCATTGTCTTTCTTTGCGAAGCAGAAAATGTCCCTGCCAATCATTAGTTTCTCTTCAAGACGATAGCCAGCAACTCTTTGAACTCCTTTGCAGACAGAGGCCTTCTTGTACCAATAAGACAACAAGAAGCCAATGAGGCAGACTCCAACCATCACACCTGCAATAGTTTCTAACAGCTGATGATATGAGCCATGGTGACTGTCTTTCCAACCTTTAATGGAACTTCCACCTGAACTCTGAGATGGGTTATGAATTAATGATTCAGCATTTCGGCTGCCTCTGAGACATCGGTTTTTCAACGGGGGTCCACAAAGCAAAGGATTGCCCAAAAAAGCTGTTGGTCCTGCATTTACTAGGACACCATTCTGCGGTATAGGACCACTAAGATTATTGTAACTAAGATCAATATAAACTTTCTCAGAGAGGTCTCCTAGGCTAGCTGGAATATTACCACTGAAGAAATTGTGAGATAGATCAAGAGTACCTTGCAAATTGGTCAAGTTTCCAATGTCACTGGGGATTGAGCTGCCTAAGCTGTTGTAGGAAAGATTCACTTTCTGAAGGCTAATCAAACTGTTCCCAAGTCCAACAGGGAGAGAGCCGCTGAAGCTATTTTGACTTAGAACAAGTGTTGATAGTTTCCTGCACTGAACTATTGATGTAGGGATCGAACCATTGAATGAATTCCGTGAAGTATCCAACATTTGTAGGTTCTTGAGGTTCCCTATCTCAGGTGGAAGAGGTCCAGATAATGAATTACCTGAAAGGACCAAGCTCTTCAGCCTTGTTGCAGTAAAGAGCTCAATAGGCAAACTTCCACGAAATAAGTTGTTCTCGAGGTTAACATGACGAATTCCAGAGAGGTTTGCAAGCACTGGAGACAGAAAACCAGCCAGTCTCATATTGGGAATAATGAGAGCGTTAACTTTGTCTTTTCTGCATGTAACCCCATTCCACGAGCATGGATTCACGTCTGATGAGTTCCAATTGATCAGATATCCTCCTGTACCGTTTTCCAGGGACTCCTTGAAGGATAGAAGAGCAAGACCTTCATCATTTAGAGCACCTAACTGAGCTGCGTGATTGCATACAAGGAGAATCAATAAAAGCAATGGCGAGGTCATCTCAGGTAAAGTAATGGTTTTGGAAGATTTACAGAAGAAAGGTATGTCTCCTGTGCATCAATCCTGCTAATAGGTAGAAGTATTGTAAGCTGGAATGTTAGAAAAGATATTGGTACATATCTTCTACTACTTTATGTGATATTATATACCTCCTTTACGGAAAAAGATTAGCTGTAATTGATTGAAGTGTTGACTGGGCAGGTAGGTTTAATTTGCATGGTAGCAATCCCACTTTGACAGTAAAGATTGATTAGGAAAGCCTTGGTTTTTCTGGTTTCCAATGGAAAACCAATGACTAGGAAAAAACAGAAAAACATACTACGTACTTAATTATCTCAAACTACTGATTTAGATAACATGGTTCTGTTTTTCAATCATAGATTTGTCTTAATTATGTTTTAGTCTGGTCCAGTATTTGGAACTGAAAACTGTAACAGGAAAGATTCATGCTATCTTTTACCACACGGAAACTCGAATTCGAGAGAAATTGAGCTTTATTAATTGTCTATATGTTGTCTTAATTCTTAATCATTTGATTAAAGTAATGAAGAAAAGGTCAAAGGAGATGGTTGACAATATAGCTATAACTAGAAGGGGACAAGCGTGATTAGAGGCGATAATGGTTCCATGAAAATGCCACTGAATGTGCTTTTATTTAGATAAGTTGATAACAAAAGTCTGTTTTGGTAGGGATGGCTTCATGACTTTCACTTTTTTGACTATAATGTCCATTGCTTGGACATTTCCATGGCCATGGTCCCAGCAATGAACAAATTGGTGGCCACGTTTTCCAGCATAAAATTGCTAGATTTTGGGATTGTTTGACAAGACTAACTAGAATTAAAGCTTTCATATGACAATTCAGGGGATTCAGTTTCAAGTTTTTCCATCAGCCCCACACTTTGCTGTTTCATAATCAGTATGTTTTTCTGCATGATTGCTCTTTTGCAGATTTTAGCTTTATAAATAAACATAATAACTTTCTCTAAAGAGAGATGTATTGTGTCAGAACTTCTTTAGCCCAAAATTCATAATTAATTTGCACAGTAAATTATTTTTGTTTTTGATAGGCAATGGAATTTTATTTCATATATAGGGAAACTTGGTACGAAACAACCAAACATATAGCGAAGAACTGAAACCCAAGTCCACCAGAAACTCAAAAAAGCTACTACGATTCTGATGTCTCCTGATCTTGCCTAACCCTTAATCCACGGCTGAGAATGATCCACGTCACGTTCGTTATTTTGTGTAAAGCAGAGTTTAGCTAGTATATATATGGATAAGTTAACGATGTTAAGCCGTTTCATTCATTATAAGCCGACTTTCTTCTTGTTTCCTTCCCAAGTTTCTCATCTCATTAAACCCCTTGATCAACATCAATCAACATCAAGAAAAACAATTAATGGCTACTTGTTGCAATAATATTGAGTTGCCATCAGAAATTCTGTTTGAAATCTTCTTACTTCTAGGGGTCAAGACTCTTCTAAGATTCAAGTGTGTCTGCAAATCATGGTGCTCCATCTTAGAGGACCCTAGTTTCATCACCATGCATCTCAACCATGGTAACAGACTTACTGTTTATGCTCTCCATCGTTTCAATCCTTCTGCAGGTGAATGCTTTTCGTATATTAGAGACAACTTAGTCGGCAACGATGAATTTCAATTTTTAACGTCAAGCCAGCATCAAATTACGTCCACCACCAGCAAAATATACAAAGTAATTGGATCATCCAACGGATTAGTTTGTGCAGTCAATGCCGAGACTTTCCAGATTAGAGACTTGGTCCCAATTCATCTTTGGATTTGGAATCCTTCCCTGGGAAAAGTCAAGCCAATTATTCAGTCTGACGACGTAAAGGTTTGGTTCGATGATATTGGCTTTGGGTTCTGCCCTAAAAGTAATGACTACAAAATTGTGAAAATTACGTACCCTTACAGTACCTCTGGCACGGTATACGTAGGAATTTATACACTGAGAACAGATTCATGGCATTGGAAACGAATTCCATCGGCATATCCTGGTTTTAAACTATCCAACGACTACGAGAGGACAAATGTGTGTATTAATGGGGTTTTACATTGGGGCGCAGTTCGTCTAGACAACAATATCCCTGCATATTCTCCTTGGACTTGGTCGCTAATTTCGTTCAGCTTCGACAAGGAGGTTTTCGAGGAGATAAGGCAGCCAGATTATGGACTTGACAAGGATCGTATTATGCTTATTTCCCCTAGAGAATATAAGAATTCGCTTTCCTTGGTTTGTCAAAAAGCGAATGACCTAATGTTTGACATATGGATGATGAAGGAGTATGGCGTGGCTGAATCTTGGGTTAAACTGTTCGCCAATATCCAATTTCCTTATTATGCTTTGTCATCGTCATTAAGGTTTGGAAATAATGGTGAAATCCTTCAAATAAGGGAAACTGCAGTTGTTGTTTCGTATGATACAGAGACCAAACAAACTAAAGACATTGGTTTAGTAGGTTCTGTTGCAGATGTCATGTGTTGCAAGGAATGCCTGGTTCCATTGCCCCTAGGAACAAGTGTCCTGCGTGAAAGAATTACTACTGTGGATCAAATATATAATAGGTCTGGGTCTTGGTCTGAGTTGCAAACTGCAAATTCCTAATCTATATATGTTATGAAAAACAGTTCTGTTTTCTTAATGTTTTCAGCAGAAAACTTAATCTGTGAGTTAGCGTATTGAGATTTCAGATTTCTGTCACTGTGACACAAGTTAGAGATGCTACAATGGAAACTGAAATGCAATACGAGAAAGATAAATAGGCAAAGACCTGAATATGTCATTAAATTTAAAACCATTATTTGGATTAGAAAGGAACCTTTATATTTTGATGCAGACAAAGATTCTGCATTCATTTACATGGCTGCTTCACAGAAACTCAACCCACAATTAGATTTGTAAATGCCTCATTCACTCTGTTCAAACTGGGAATTCAAGTTCTTGTTAGAAAAAAGCAAGGTACAAGAAACTTGGAAAGTAAGCAGTTATTGAAAAAAAAAAAAACCAATGCTTGTGATAGTATGCAACAATTTCATTTTTGAGGCTCAATGGCAGCTTAAACATCCTTATCAATTTTCTTACTACTAAAGATCTTGGCTAAATTTGGCATGACTTTCTTTTTCTTCTTAATGATGAATGGAGTTGATCCACCAGGCTTTATTCCAGGTGAGGCAGACCTTCGAAACTTTGCTCTTCCTAATGGCGTCAAATTTCCACTTGTTTTCATGGATCTTTTCCTATAGGGTGATTGCCTGTTTTGTCCTTCAACATTCTTCTGATCTTGTCCATGTCTCCAATTCCGTAATTCTCGCTCTATTATCTTCTTTGCTGAAAGTGACCTCTCTGTTCTATACACCTCATGCTCCTCCTCTACTCTCATTTCTCTGAGTTCCCTCTGAGCCATTTCGGTTTTCATCAATGCCTCCCTCTCACTAGCCTTCAAAGCTTCAATCCATGCTTGAGCTGCAGCAACCTTTTTATCTGCAATTTCTTCTGCTCCAACTGCACGTCCAGTTAAATACTCATACTCAAATTTTGAGATAGTGATTGATGAACTCTGATTAGACGCCGAAGCTCTAGATTGCATTGTAGTCTCTATTAGAGCTCTTAATTTCTCTAGTGTTAAAGCTTCTGATGCCTTAACTTCCTCAAGTTCTTGCACAGCTGTCTGCAATTTTTCCTCAGTTGAGTCTATTTCAGATTCAGTTTTCTTGATTTCTGCCTTGATAGCTGCAGTGTCTTCTGTAATAAGCGCCTTTTCTTTCTTTGATACCTCTACTTCTGCCTTTAGCTGTTCAAGGGTAATGGAAAGATTGGCTGCAATAGCATTAGCCTTTTCTTCAGCTTCAGTCACTGCTTCCAACTTGGATTTTGCCCTCAACAGCTTGGAATTGAGACTTTGAACTTTGGAATCTGCCTTGTCTTCAATTTTCTTCAACCGTGCTGTTTCTTCCATTACATGTTTCAGCTCATTTCTTATGATATCCATGGATGACATATACTGAAAACTTTCTTCTCTTATTAAATCCAATTCCTTCTTAGCAGCCTCCAACTCTTCTGTGATCAACTCTAACGAAGGCGCCGAACTTTCCCCTTCTGCAGCATGTTCAGGTTGGTTCAACCCTTGTTTAACTTGCATTAGCTGATTCTGTAAGAGATTAACATCAGACAAAGTGACAGCCAATTTATGTTCCAATTCTTTAGACTGATCAATCTCTTCATTCATGTCTTTCATTTTCTTACTTGTTTCCTCCATACTAAATGAAAATTCCCCAGATTCTTTTTCCCTTTGTGCTTCAATTTCTGCAGCTTCTTTCAAGGCTTCAATCCTGGCTAACTCAACTAACACATGTTCCTCATTAGCTGCCTCAATTTGCTTCCTAAGTTCTTCAGCTGTGTTAGAATTACTCCACAGTTTCAAGCTTGAGTCCTCAAAATCCTTCTCCGCCCGCGCTTTCTCTTCCTTAATAGAAGCCATATCAAGCTTCAGCTTACTCAATTCTTGTTTCAATGATTCCAATTCCTTCATCACTTCTGTATACTGATAACTTTCAACAGTTTCCAAAGCCAATGCCTTCTCTTCCTGGTTTCCTTTCTTCCTTAAAGATTCAATATCCCTCATCCTTGCCTTAGCCTTAAAATTGGATTCCTCAATCATTGAAGCCAAATCCTTAACTGTCTTCCTTGCACTATAAAGTTCAGATTCTGCTTTAACTTTTGCTGATTCTGCAGCTTTTCTACTCTCTTTGTATCGACTCATATCCCTTCTTGCCAAATGAAGCTCTCTTGCTTTTGAAGAAGGCTTTTAACAGAGTTATCCCATAGTAATCAATTTGTCAGTCAAATTAAAAACAAAAAATCCATTGCATATACAAAAACAAGAAGATTTTTTCATAATAGCAGTAAAATCTTACCTCTGGGAATTCCTCCTGGGGCTTCTTCAATGAAGAATTATTACCATCAAGAATCCTCTCTCCATAGATATTAACAGCAGCTTTAACTGTCCCAATTTTTCTTCTATCTTCAAACCTTCTCCTCTCCATGTTTAAGCTGTTCCATTGTCAAACCAGAAAAAAAAGTACAGAATCTCAAAACAAAGCCCTGGAATTCACATAAAGCAAGAATCATGGTGTCTAGTTTCTTACAATAAAACTACATATTTCTAACGATTGCCCAAACTGAAACTGCAATAGAACAGAAAAGTTACACTAAAAGTAGAGTAGAGTTGGATTGAGAGAACATACCAAGAAACTTGTGAGTTGAGTTATGACATAGAAAAATGGTGCCTGCAGCTGGAGACCTGTAAATGAATATTGGCAGTTAAGAATGAGTTGTTGCAAAAGACGTTAAGTCCTATAAAGCTGAAACCAAGGAAAAAAAATGGAATAATAAGAGATAAAACGGCAGACAGATAGACAGAGAGAGAAGAAAAATGGTGTGAATCTAGAAGAAAATTGATGATTGGCTGATATTTTTTGGATACAACGCTAGCCTTCATTTTAATTTTCCTTTTTTGGCTCTAATTATTTTGTATAGGAATTAGACCACCCGTACAGGGAACATTCAGGCAAAAATAAATTAAAGTTCAAAGACCAAACAAACCTTTGTTGTATCTAGGATTTAGCTATTAGGCAACTCTCTATGGGACAAACAATAGAGACATGAAATTGTCTGGAAATTCATTGTTTCTTTATTCTTTTTTACTACTTTGATGGGAGACATTTTTTGAATTTAGCCATACTTATAACTATTGCGTATTACTATGATTCATTAATATCTTATGGGGATACTTACACATCACTTGCCAAGAAGGGTCCGTGGAAACGCAAATCCGGACGTCTTTCATCACAAATCCAATTTTTACCACTTTTGCTAACTCCTATTGACCAATATAATACAAACTATAGTAGATGAGTGTGTCATTGACTAATTAAAAACATTTTTGTGATGAATACAAAGGACGGAAGAAAATGTTAAATGTTATGATGAATTGAATATAAACTCAAGCTATGTGGGGGGACCAAACAATGATGGTGTTATTGCATAAAAACAAGAATATAAGAAGCTTTGCTGCAAAGCTAAATTTAAAAATTTTCCAGCCAAGAAGAAAAACCAGACAGAGACAAGGGTTTTTGTCAGATTGCCATCAAGTGAAAGATTTAACGGGCAATTTTTTTATGTGATTGTTGCTAAGTGACAGAGCTGAAACTGTCACACCCATCAAAGGTAAATGAGCTGCCACGTCTCTCTCGAATCTCATCCACATGGCTGGCCGGCAAGCCATTCAATTTTCTTTCTACTTCGATCTTCTTGTTGGTGTTTTTCAAGGTCGTAACTCGTAATTAATTCTATGGTTATACACTTTTACGTGATTATTTTTCAAAAGATCACTGTTCCGTAAATTTTACGATTCAATACACTCAATACAAATTCTCCAAAAGGAAACAACGAAAGTCGAAAGTATGTTACCGTTGACTTTTCTCGGAACCTACTACAAACTCCCATGCACCACGCACGTGCTCAAGCCAATAAGAGGTCCACTCTTGAAGCCTGAGCCCTGAGGGTAGCCCAGATCCAGATCTAAATCAGATCGGACGGCCCAAATTGCTAAACTCCACGAAACTTTAATGGGCCTTCGCGCACCGCATTGCGACTCTTGTCCTTCCCCTTCCAGCTCAAAGACTTTCCAATTAAGCACGAGCTCTGCAACCATTTCATAGAAAGAAGGAAATAAAAGAAATAAATTCTTGTTTTTTGTGTTGGGAGAAATAAACGATGAGATCCTGATGTTTGATAAACTGAAGAGATTGATCGATTGATTCATTGAAAGGACTGGGCGATGGATGTAGAGAGATCATCGCTCTGCAATTGCGTGGTGAATTTTCTACTAGAAGAAAACTACTTGTTAACGGCATTTGAATTACTCCAAGAGCTTCTCGACGATGGCCGTGACGCTCAAGCTATTCGACTTAAGGAATTCTTCTCCGATCCTTCTCAGTTTCCTGCTGATCAGATCTCTCGCTACAACTCTCTTCGAGGTACTTCTGTTTTTTAAAATATTTTGTCGGTGTTTGAGCATGAATTGAGGAAATGATGTAGGCACTAGCAATTTCTGTCCTCTTGCATATATATTCTTAAGATTACGAACTTTGTTTGCAAGTTTGAATTTTGGTTAGAGGAAATTTGATGCCAAAAGTGTTGAATCGAGTAGCAAAAGTAACAATCGTGTAGGAAGTATATAAGGTTTTCTAAAAAATGCAGGTGCACAAAACTATGGCAGTAATTGTATTTTAATCTTTGACGTGAAGTGGTTGCTTTCACAGCTTAAATTTTCTCATGCTGCACTGTTAGTCAGGGCATAAAACTATGGCAGATAACACAACATATATATGAAAGATAGAATGCTTATACAAAGATCTAGCACTTAAAAGTTCAGAGTTGGCAGTTTCACTTTGGTTTTTTCCCTTGCACCAAATGCATAATTTTGGACAAGTTAAAGAGTAAGGAACTAATTATGCAGCAAATGAGTTTGTGGCTTCCATTTGCAATGGAATTGCAGGTGTAAGCAGCCAATTTCTAAACTTCATCCAACATAGGAGAAAAGGAAAAAGATGAGGGAAATGGAAATTCAGATGTTTGTTCTGGTTTAAACCATGTTCAATCTGCATTCGCAAGTTTGATAATATAAAAGGAAAAAGAAAGAGGAAATGCATTATACAACTTTCACTTGATATAGAGAGGAAACAAATACAGATGTTTGTTTTGTTCAACCATCTTCAGTCTCTATTTGCAAGTTTGTGGGGTGGGGATGGGTGTTTAGAACGTGAAAAGGGTCTCTGCTTAAAGGCATAATACAGATGAATTGCTGATATGTTCTAGTTGTTGGTAACATCATGTGTACCTCTTATATAATCCTTGCTAAGTTTATACATAAAACTTGGCGCTGCGAATTTGTGTGCACACACAAACTCACATTGTGAACCTTACTGATGCTTCCATCTATCCTTTATTTCTTGAAATGCAGCTGTAGACCCTCAGAGTCTGCTAGAAGAAAAAGAAGCAATAGAAGAGAAATTAGCACTTAGTGACTATGAATTGCGTTTAGCTCAAGAAGACATTACGAAATTCAAGACTGAGTTACAGAGGAAATCAGATCTCCCTCATGATAAATTGAGTGGTAAATTTTCTTATTTATCTGCTATCTGAATAGGTGCACTCGGTATTTTTTGTAAGTAATATTTTTTTGAGAATTTTAATTTCATATGCTGTTTAATTGAAAGAGTCCCTATTTTTGGCTGTAAGTCATTAGATAATTTTATTTACATATATTTAATATAATGTTTAATTGAAAGAGTCCCTATTTTTGGCTGTAAGTCATTAGAAGTGCCAAAATAGTGGCTACCTGAATCACATAGGTTCACCCCTGGTCAGCTACTTGTGGATGGAAGGTAAACTATGTTAAAGTAATTTGTTTTGGCTCTTTCAAGTTCCAGGAGGTTGGCCGCTTTGCATGCCTATGTCTGTGTTTGGAATGAAATATTGTCCTTCAGATTCATACATATACCATTGTTCTAATATCACCCATATTTCTGCAGTAGTTGCTCTTCATTGGCAACTATTTTGCATAGAAGATACAAATATAATCAGCGGGTTTTGTAAAACCCCACACATAAAATATGAGCATTGTAGTATTATTCTATCTAATCATCAGTTATCCTCCATGCTTCTGTAAATTTTTTTTTAAAATTTTATTATTATTATTATTATTATTATTATTATTTTCTATTTTGGATGAATATGTAGAGTCAAGTGTGAGCAATTCTGTAAATCATGTGCCGGAAATACATAGGCAGAAGAGAGATGCTCCCTTCTCTGATTTAGGCCCATTGAAGGCTAATGAGCGCAAAGATCTTAATTGTGCGGTAAAGGAATATTTGCTATTAGCTGGATATCGACTAACTGCAATGACATTTTATGAAGAGGTATTTGCAACTATTGGTAGTGCTTCTTGTTTTTACTGCAAAGGCAATTTCATTTTCTTTCTTTATTCTTGCATTTTGCTTTCTATTCCATTTTGGGGGCAAGGGGATTAATGCAATACAAAGAGAATCAGTTAATTTCTCATTAGAAAAGATTTATGTGCTTTACAATTCTGTAAATTTGCACCGACCAGCATTAGAGGACCTAAACTATTTCTTTTTTCTATAATTTGCTTTGCTGCAAGGACAGGGTGTCCTGCCAATACGTTATTTCAAAGCTTGGTGCAAAACTCAATAAACTCAAAAGTTGGAATTAATTTGGTGCAAAACTCAATAAACTCAAAAGTTGGAATTAATTTTGGAAACCGCAGGAAGTACAAAAAGTCAAAAATACTTGCCCTTTAACATCTTAGGGGTAGATTTTTTGAACATAAAGGTAGTTTGAAACCATAGAACCGGGTGTTGGATGCCATAATCGATGTTATGTTCGTTTTCATAGGATGTTCTGGCATCTTGTTCAATGGAAAAATATGCAGAAAATAGAGAGGGAGCTGTATAACATCTTGTTGGATGCCATACAAAATACTTGCCCTATAACATCTTAGGGGTAGCTTTTTTGAACATGAAGGTAGTTTGAAACCATAGAACCCGGGTGTTGGATTCCATAATCTAAGTTATATTCGTTTTCCTAGGATGTTCTGGCATCTTGTTCAATGGCAAAATGTGCACGGAATATAGAGGGAGCTGTGATAAGTTATAGAGTTCATTGAATCTAAGTTTGTCATTCGAAAGTGTATAACCATCTGATCTGGTAGATGTGCAAATTTCACTGCCAGTTTTTAAAACTTATCATAGCTGATGTAAAAATTTAACCTCAGGTTACGGATCAGAACTTAGATGATTGGGAAAACACACCAGCAGCGGTACCTGATGCCTTACGCCATTACTATTATGAGTACCTGTCATCAACTTCTGAAGCTGCTGAGGTAGAGAAGCTGTTCTCTACTTTTCATATTAAATCATACTGAATATTTTCATGTTTATACTTTATTGCTGCTGTCCTTTTTATGGCTGCCTTTGCTTCATATGAAACAGAAATCTTTCTTCTACCTGCTTCTTTCTTGCATTTGTTGTGTTGTGCTTGCACATGTCTTATGAAATATCTGGTTGAGTGTGGAAAAATCAACTTGGACTGTCAGCTGTGGTATTCAATACAAAGTAATCTGAACTTATATTCTACTTTAATTTATAAAAAGTGTTGCTTATGGTCGTACCGTACGTTTATGGATTTTCTTTATTGAGATAATATCCATGATCTATGGATATTAACCAGAGAAAAAAGAAAACCTTGACCTAAAATCTCACCATACCAGCCCTTTTCCTTCTTCACTTGATGTGTCTGACACTGCTTGTTATAGATGCTTCTTCTCCATGTTGTAGACACATGTTGCTTGACTTAATATACTTTTGGCATTTCAGAAGTTCAGGTATAATAATTATGAACAATCAATGCTTCAACAATATCTGCTGTCATGGTTCATGCAAATCTTTCTACATGCACTGAGTTTCTTATCATTGAAAAGGTAATGCTTCTTTTGTTGCAGGAAAAAATTTCTATGATGCGAGAAAATGAGTCATTACGAAAAACAATTGAGAGTGTAAATCATGAGAAGGAGTGCTTGATGAAAAACAAAGATTTGGCAGAAGGTCAAATAAATGCACTAACGAAATCCTTAGAAGCCACTCAGAAGGATCTGAAGGACAAGGAAAAGCTGGTAGTTTACTCTTAACTTATTAGTCAGGTGCTTGCTTAAATGGTAATTAGTACACTGACTTTGTATTTCTTCAGATACAAGATCTGAAGCGTGCCTGGGAGCACCAAAGGAAGGAACTAAATGATTGCAGGGCTGAAATCACTTCTCTGAAAATGCATATTGAAGGATCTCTTTCTGTACCAAATTCAGTGGCAACTAACGTTGGCCCTACTCAGTCCCAGGCCTCAGATAGTTACAATGAAGAAGTAAAGTCTTTGCAAATGGAAATTGCAAGATTAAAGGCAATGATAACAAATGCTCCGGATATAGTTGATTCCAGCATTGCTGAGATAGAGTCTATACAAACTGAAGAGAAAGTTGTTGAGATGGATGAAAGCAAAGCTCTTAACTCTCATCCCATTGAGACAGCAGGAGTGGCAGACAGCAACGTGCCATCCTTGCCAGTTCAAACATTTGACAACACTCATAAGCCTGAAGAAAATTTGCCAGAATCATTTATGAATCCTCCAAACAGTAGTGATGGTTTCCCAGATGGTGGAATCCTATCCCAACAAGGTGATAAACTGCCATCAGAAGATAGTGGATTGCATTTAAAATTGGAAAACGTTGGAAGTGGACCCATTCCTGAGAACATGGCAAGTTTTTATTTTTTCTTTATCACATTGTATGCTTATTCTCAAGGGTGGAAGCCAGAGGTTTTCTGTCAAGAGAATTTGGTTGGGAGATTGGTGCTTTTATGCATATTACTATATCAGAATCTTTCGGTCTCTGCGTTTTTCATAGGTTTTACGTTTGAATAGCGTAATTTCATTTACTTGAAAACCTTACTTCCCTTCCTCTCCTCATCCACTACCCCTTGGGCTGTTTACCCTGTGTCTGTTTGTTTTGTGTTTCCCATCACAGAAATTTAAGTATATGTATCATGTCTGATTCAAAATTCTTATTTCGACAGGGTTTGGGGACAATCCAAATTCTTGCAGATGCCTTGCCTAAGATTGTTCCTTATGTTTTGATCAACCATCGGGAGGTTTAATTTCTTGAATACAGTAGCTTTTTCTCCGATTTCTATCAAGTTTGTTAATTTTATTAATTTATTTCCATTCTTAAATTAATGTTAACTATCTGTAGGAGCTTCTTCCGCTAATAATGTGTGCTATTGAGCGGCATCCAGATAACAGCACTCGAGATTCATTGACACACACACTTTTCAATTTGATTAAACGTCCCGATGAACAGCAGAGGCGAATTATAATGGATGTATGTTGCTGTTCAAAATCACATTACAGCATCCAATAGCTACATGTTTGGATATCGTGCTAAATCTTTTCAACTTTATTTCAGGCATGTGTTAGCCTTGCTAAAAATGTAGGAGAAATGAGAACAGAAACAGAATTGCTTCCCCAGTGCTGGGAACAAGTGAGTTTCTGTCTTGCTGACTTCTTGTTTTTGTCATTTATACTTGTAGTAGTCTTACTTCATTTTAATATACAGATAAATCATATGTATGAGGAGCGGAGGTTGCTGGTTGCTCAATCATGTGGAGAGCTTGCTGAATTTGTCCGATCTGAGATTCGCGATTCTCTTATTTTGTCTATTGTGCAACAACTGATAGAAGATCCTGCAACTATTGTTCGAGAAGCTGCTGCACACAATCTGGCCTTGCTGCTTCCACTCTTTCCGCATTTGGATAAATATTTCAAGGTCAGCCTCACTAAATATGCTTCGACGCAATCATGGAGAGGAATTCTGACTTGACAGAATTGGCTACAATGTAAGCTCTAGAACAGGTTGATGACCCATGGTCTAGGGATTGGAGCCTTTTGCCCTTAGCATAATATGATGACTGGGAAGAATTAGAAGTATAATTAAAAAAAATGCATAAAGATACTCCAATGCCTTCGTTCTTTTGTTGATAGGTTGAGGAGATGATGTTCCAATTGGCTTGTGATCCATCTGGAGTGGTGGTCGAAACTACAATAAAAGAACTACTTCCTGCATTAATAAATTGGGGAAACAAGTTAGACCATATTTTGAGAGCTCTTCTTTCTCATATCTTAGGATCTGCTGAGGTAACTTTTTGCTCTCTGGTATCTCATTTGCCAGTGGGTATGTGACTTTTCATGTTTTCTATTCCACTCACTTATGATTTTATTCTGCCCTTATTTTCAGCGTTGCCCACCTCTTTCTGGAGTTGAAGGCTCAGTGGAGTCCCACCTGCGTGTTTTAGGTGAACGAGAGCGCTGGAATCTTGATGTTTTGTTAAGAATGCTTGCTGAATTGCTTCCTTATGTGTATCAGAAAGCAATTGAGACGTGCCCATTTTCCTTTGTCTCAGAGTCAAATGGGACAATATTTTCCAGCTCGCTTCTTGAATTGTATGCAGGGTAAGCTTTACTCTGTCTTTTTTGGTTTTCTCCATTCTTGAATCTTCTTTTACATCTGACATTTCAGATGAGAATATGGTATGGTATTTTATATCTCTGTTATGAGCAGACTTGATTTTGATAGATGTTTAATATTCTGTTAGGGGACACATCGATTGGCCTGCGTTTGAATGGATGCATGTCGATTGCTTTTCTTGTTTGCTACAGCTAGCTTCTTTGTTACCTCAGAAAGAGGATAATTTAAGAAATAGAATCACAAAGGTATCTTGGTTAATATTTGCTTTTTTTATGGGATTTTCTGTTTTCTTCATTGCTTGTTCTATTGAAAATATTTCTGTCGGTGCTAATTGCTAACCTCCACTATCATGATATTGCAGTTTTTATTAGCTGTTTCTGAACGTTTTGGGGATTCTTATCTGACGCACATAATGCTGCCTGTATTCTTAACTGCGGTTGGGGATGAAGCTGATTTGACATTTTACCCCCCCAACATTCATTCGAGTATCAAAGGTATTGGATTCTTAGAATTTTGTTAACCATTTATTGTTTCATGTTTGTTAATTGTTGCTTGATTGCAGGTTTGAGACCAAGAACAGCTGTGGCCCAGAGACTTGCTACTCTAGGCACCCTGCCACTTCTCTTGGCAGGTATTCTTGGAGCTCCTGGTAAGCGTGAACAGTTAGCAGAGTATTTGAGAAAGCTATTAGTTGAAGGTGCCATGAAAGACAATCAGTTTACAACACACGACATTGATATTATTAATGCCGTCCGCTTCCTTTGGTTTGTAATAAAAAAACCCGTTGACCCAACTTTTTCTTCTTTGTTGCTCAATATTTCTCAAATAATATTCTTCAATGATGCAGCACATTTGAAGAACATCATGGCATGATATTCAATATCTTGTGGGAAATGGTTGTAAGCTCCAACATAGAAATGAAGATCAATGCTGCAAATATATTGAAAGTTATTGTATGTTTCTCTTCCATTTGAAACAAATATATGCTGCTATATTTGATACCAAGATACTAACTTCATAAATTAAACAGGTGCCATATATTGATGCAAAAGTTGCCTCTACACATGTTCTGCCTGCCTTAATTACTCTGGGCTCTGACCAAAATCTGAATGTGAAGTATGCAAGCATAGATGCATTTGGAGCTGTGGCACAGCATTTTAAGAATGACATGGTACTTATTTTTTCTTCTGATTCATGTTGTTGCAGTTCTGCTTTACATAGTTCTGACAACTCAGCATGTTACAGATTGTTGATAAAATACGTGTTCAAATGGATGCTTTTCTTGAAGATGGGTCCCATGAAGCAACCATTGCTGTGGTCCGTTCATTACTGGTGGCCGTTCCACATACAACAGAGAGACTTAGGGATTATATCCTTGACTTTAATGTGAAAATGAAATTTTAGGAGTTGATTCATTGAGTTGTGCATTGTGATTAGCCATTTTAGCAGTTTACACTGTCAAATTTTTATGTGAAGCCATTTTTGTCCTTGACATGTTTTACATCTTTTATCCAAGATTTTCCATCTGACAAGCATGCCTGTTTCTGCAACTGACTTGATACGTCGTCGACAGAGAGCTAATGCGTTTTGTGAAGCCATTCGTGCCGTGGATGCAACAGGTTTGCTCGTCTTAGTAACTGCAGACATCTTTTTCTACCCCTTGTCTGTTCTCCACAAATCTTCTTGATCCTTTATTGACTGAATTTATTTCTGTGGTAAAGTAGAGCATCATCTTGTATAAGTCATATGTAAGGATTTTCAGAGCAACCTATCGTTCAGAGATCCTTTCATACACATTTATAGTTACTAAAGGAAAAGACCTCAAAATTATAAATATCAATGTACTCAAGAGTGAAGGGGGAAGTAAGGAGTATAGGGAATTGAATATTGGATTTTACCATTATTTGTTCATCACAAGCTAGGTAGAAGTTTCATCTTTTAATTATGCCACAGCAATTATATGTTATTGCAATGGAACACTAAGGAACCTGAAATATTTTTCTTCTGTTAATCTGTGATAAATTTATATCCGCACTTATATATTTGCATGCAAATAAGGTTTCTTTTTTATGTATTTTGGTGCTAATTCTCTCTCTCTCTCTCTCTCTGTCTATCTTTTGGCGTGTGTGCAGAGATTTCTGCAAATAGCATTCGAGATTTCCTCCTTCCCACCATACAAAACTTGTTAAAAGACCCTGATGCACTAGATCCGGCACACAAAGAAGCCCTTGAAATAATAATGAAAGAGAGGTCGGGTGGGACATTTGAGGCATTGAGTAAGGTGATGGGAGCTCACCTCGGGATTGCATCTTCGGTGACCAGTTTCTTTGGTGAGGGTGGACTGCTGGGCAAGAAAGAAAGCATTGACTCACCAACTGAGCCAGTTGAATCCCCAAAAGCTACGGCAGCACCTGCACCGGTAGAGGATACAAGATTCATGCGTATCATGAGGGTCACTGACATGCTTAGGGGCAAAGCAAAGACCCAAGAAGAAACAAACCAGAACCAGTGAAATCAAGTGAGACTGTTATTTCCCAACTCCTATATCAGATGAAATTACATGTTTCAAAATATTTTTTTCATGTCATATATGAGATGCTTTCCAAGGAGCATGTGGTCATTTTTTCGTTATAATTACTCATTTTTTAGTTAAGATGTTCCTTATTATTGCATAAGAGTGAAGAGAAGAAAAGAGATGAGATTCTGTTGCGGCACTTATCTTTCAGGTCTTTGTAGAGTCTATAAAGCATGACCTCTTTATCATAAGCAATGCATTATAGTAGTTTTTTTTTTTTCCAAAGTTTCTCAGTTATTGAAGATTCATAAGATTACACAAATTTAAGCAAACTAATGAACTAGTAATTCATTTGACTGAACTAGTAATATAGTCAAACATTGAAGAATAAAGAACAATAGAAAAGGTCAAGTACAAATTAAGCATGAAAGAAATTCCATGATCATTCTTTTAGAATACACTGTATTCCCCTGGGAGTGAAACTAAGGTTTCCTGGCAAGTGATGGCTTGTTTAACTGGAAACAGTGTTTTATGATGAGGCTCAAGTACTTGTTTGGTCTTGGTATTGTAGCAAAAAGTCCTCGTCCCATCATCGTCTAAAAAAACAAGTTCATCCTTACTATCCAAAGTAATTATCAATCGAGAAGTTGATAAATAACCTGGAAATTGAATAGAGAAAAGTTTAAGGTAAGACTCAACTGAACCATGCATATTCCTTCATCACCCATAAGTCAATCAAATTACTACCAACATACGGAGAAACTATCAAAGAAAGCTGATTCCTATATTCGGAAACTGAAATACGTCGATCATAACGCATCGGAGCTGGCAACTTAATCGTTTGCAATACCTCTTCCTCAAACTGAAACGACCAGATCAATGGTGCGTCTAAAGAACCCCTTCCTACCCAATGAGAAGCTCCATTGAACATATAAGGCTGCTGAAAAGGACACGGATGCTGTAAACTCCAAGCTTAATTAAACCATACCAGCCGTGAACAATTACCACCTTGTAGTCATTACTTTTAGGGCAGAATCCAAAGACATAAACCGGAGAAACATAATTATGATCACCACATGGTCTATGATTATATCTTTAAGGAAGATATCATATGTGAGTGTTTTTTTTTTGGGTGTTACTAATTAAGCAGTATTTGAAATTAGGTTAGCAATGTTCTATCAGCCCCTTGTTCATCATTTTTTTTCCATTAAGGCAGTAATAGGCAAAAAAAAAAAGACCCAACAAAAGTCGAAAGACAAGTGGTCACAATTCACAACAATTGTAATTAGCTAAAATCGAATAATAATAATCCTCACATTCTAATAAAATACAAAGCAGAAACATCCAAGATCATCAATTAAACACTATAAGCTAATTTACTAGTAAAACTTTATTCATTAAATCCCAATCATTCCAGGCAATGAAACTATGGTTTCCTTCCAACAAATGGCTTGCCTGACCGGATAGAATCCCAGATCCTGACGTTTTTTCGACTTGGTATGGTAGCGAAACAGCCTTTCCTTCCCTTCCTTGATAGAATAATCATTCAGAAGAATTACTTCATCCTCATCTTCAAAGTTAATAACTGAAAACAATTTTCTGTCTGGTAATTCAATTGAGAATTGTTGAACCCAAGAATCAGCTGCGCCATATTCTTTCATCACCCATATCTGATAAACAATATGATTTGATTCATAATCATATGTAACCAAAGTAAGGGAATTTCGATATTCGGTAATCGACAGTATACCCCTATAGTCTCTAATGAAGTTGCGGTGATTTGGCAGCATTATTTCCTGAAACACCTCCTCCTCAAAATTGAATGACATGATAAAATACTTCTTATTCGATGGCAGCGGCGGCGATTTTCTAACATCTTTAGCTAGCCAGTGGGAGGCTCCATTGAAGAACAAGTCTGGAATTTGTATTAATATAGGCTTAAACGGTTTCCAACCTGGATTTTCCTTTCCAATGCTTTTCCATGAACTTTCCCTTAAGCTGTAAACCTCAGCCTTCCATGGAGGTGAACGAAAATCACGACCCGACGCTAACATGATAAGCACCTTATAATCATTACTGTTAGGGCAAAACCCAAACCCAATTTGGTGATAATAACCAGAAGCCCAATCAGCTTCATTCTTCCAACTGGGATAGGGAATTTCCATGATTCTTCTTATTGTGGGGTTCCAAACATGAATTCTCAAGTCTTTTGAGTGATTCAAATTGGTTAAACAAAATAACCCATTGACGGAAGTGGAACTAATTACAAATCCAGTCATCTCTTGAGCAGAATCAAGAGCTTGGCAAACAGGTTTATGGTTATTTTCTGATGATGCTCGGTAATGCCTAAAGTATGTAAGTTGAGGCTTGTCAGTAGAGAGAAGAAAAGCCGTACCGTTATTGTTTACCCAACTCAGATGCTTGGAAATGAAACCGGAATCTTCAGTCAGAGAGCGGTACCATGATTTTCCGACGCACTTGAATCGGACCAGGCTCTTCGCCGGCAATCTGGAGAAGATATCTATTTCAATCTCATGGGGAAGAAGTACCGGAAAACTGCAGTCAGCAACCTTTCTCCTTTTGGTCATCATCATCTTGATCTGTTTTGTAAGTTCGAAGCTTCCTAAGTTTTTTTCTTAAATAAAAGAACTTTTTTTAAGCTCACAAAGTCTGGAGCACAGAGTTTATAATCAAAAACTAGCTTTAAGCAAGTTTATTTGCTTTGTCAGAATTGACACAAAGACTTGGGCTGTTCATTTGATGGAGTCTTAACTTCTTTAAATTTTTGTCTTTTAATTAAAGAACTTCTTAAAGTCCACTAAGTTTGGGCCACAAATCCATTCTTTTTTTGGGCAACATATGCCCAAAATGCCCAAAGACATAATCACCCACACCCAAGGAAACATGTTAAAGTACTTGCATTTTATGTATTTGAGAATGCAATGCTCTGTTTTTAGGCATGAAACCATATTCTTTCAAGTTTCAACTACTTTTCCATTCCTTCAAAAAAGAAAAAAAAACTACAAATCCATTGGCTCAAATCAAAGGGAAATAAACTCTTCAAATGATAATCAATATTGATATCATTACCTCATACACTTGAAATGATAAATCAATAATAATCAATCTAAATCTCAAGACTTAATCAAGGTACAAAATGGAAATTATATATAAACTCCAAACATACAAAGAACTAGTAAAATTCTGTTAAATTCCAATCATTCTAGGCAATTAAACATGTTCTAGTTTTCGCATTTTATGTATTGGGATTTGGGAATGCTCTATTTTTAGGCATGAAATCTTATTCTTTCAACCCCATTTCTATTTGGCTCAAATCAAAGATGTCTCATCTTGAAATGATTCCAAGGGAAATCAAAGCATCATGGGCTATATATAAGAGCATATTAGACAATCTTTACCTCAATGCAAGATGCAAACCTCCGCATCTAATTAGGCAATTTTATCTAAATGTTACTACAGGCCTAAAATCTTTTTTCCAACCACATATTCTCAAATCAAAGATCAAATTACATGTGTTAAATCTTGTTAACACAACAGGCATGCATAAAAAGACGGTAAAAAAAGAAGTGAAATACTATATTTAAGCAAAATTGATCCTTGTTGAGGATAGCCCCCGTAAGATTATAAGCTTTATAACTAAAATCAAGAAAGATTAAATTAACACGTTTGAAGGTAGAGAATCATAAGACATGGTAAATTAGCTAATAGTAAAATTGTAAAGAAACTTGCATAAACATTAATAGGGGCAAAAAGACAGAATCATACAAAATCGAAAGGGAAAACTTAATGTAAATTATAATAACTGATTTCTCCAGGTAGTGAAACTAAGCTCTCCTTGAAATTAATATGACTTCTTCAAATCCAGTTGATACATTTAGTCCATGCTCCTCAGTACTTTTCGCCTTGGTATCATAGCAAATAACCCTTTTGTTAAGCCCTCTGTTTGAGGGATCCGGATACTTATTTACAAGTAGAACCTGTCCATTATTTTGAATCGCACAAATGTGTTGGTATCATAACAAGGAAGGGTCTTCAATGTCCATGTTTGAGCGATTCAAATGTGTTGGAAAATCATTGTGCGCTCTCAAGACTTGAGCCTCAAGTTATAAACATAAAACTCAATCCAGTTGTTTCAAGCAAGTCGGAGTCGAGAGGTCAAGCTCCCCATTGCTCAGCTCAAACTTATATAATTATTATAATCAAAAGATTATAATTGATCAAACAAATAAACTACTAATCAACAAAACAAGCATGGTTTAATATTGCCATTTAATTTGTCATATTGGAAGTCATGAGATCTCATATCCATTACCTCATTATTCACTCTCTAATTATAAAAAGCATATAACACAGACAAATTTGTCATATCATAATGTCAAAATATCAAGACAAGAACTAAAATGTACATACATATAAACCCTAATCATTCTATTGACAGGGGGGAAGAAATTTAGAATCCAAATTTAATTTATTAAATCTCCCACTCATTCTACTAAATAATCCACATTGATTTCTCCAGGCAGTGAAACTAAGCTTTCCTTGAAGCTAATTACTTGCCTAACATCAAATCCTAAACATTGGTCCTCAAATTGTTTGGTCATGGGATTATAGCAAACAAGCCTATTCTTCTCATTATCTACAAGAAAAACTTGATCATACTCTCCCAAGTTAGTCAAATCAAACCTTCTTTGATGTAGTGCTCGCGGAGATGCTAGTTGAATCGAGAATAGTCTAATCCAAGAGTCAGCTACACCATATTCTTTCATCACCCATATTGCAAAAGTATCTTTACCTAGTCTGGATGTCAAAGAAAGGAAATTTCGATATTCTGCAATATTGAATGGACATGATCCATATTCTTCATCACCACCATCAAAGCAATTAGGAAGCTTTATCTCTTGAAGATGCTCTGTATCTAGTTTGAATGACATGATGAACCCTCTGGATAATGGGAATTGCTTCTCTACTAGCCAATGGAAAGATTCATTAAGGAACATGGTCGTTTAAAATGAACGGCTCATTAACCAACGTCCTGCATTTCCTACTCTAATCTTTTTCCATGAACTTGTGCTTAAGCTGAAAACCTCAACCTCTCTTGCAGGCAAATCAATCATGAGATCATTGGGGCCAGAAACCTTTACCACCTTGTAATCATTAATTTTAGGGCAGAATCCAAATCCAATAACTTGATATCCAGCTACATAGCGTTTGGGAATTTGGATGATTTTTCTTGTTGAAGGATTCCAAATATATATGTCAGAGGTAACATATGGGGAATTAGTTAAACAAACTAATCCATTGCTTGAACCAACTATAAATCTAGAAATCCCTTGAGCTGACATGAGAAATTCGTTACACCAAACAGTACTTATATTAGGGTTATTGTTATTGCCAATTACTCTAGAACACATAAAGTATTGAGACTGATCAGAACAAGTAGAGAAAAGAAAAGTATGATTATTGCTTTTACCATAACGCAAGGCGGTGAAGGAAGGGTCTTCAATGAGAGAGCAGAATGATTTTCCAACACATTTGAATCGCTGCAGGCTCCTCACTGGTAATCTTGATAATATATCAGTTATGACGTCGTAAGGAATTTCTAGATAATTGCCAAAAACAGCCTTTCTCTTTTTCCTCATCATCTTTATTTGTTGGATCAATCGCCGAATACGCTTGCTTAGCTTCATGCGATTTCAAAACCCTAAACCAGCCGATCGGGGGCATATCGATTTTCCCCCTTTGTTATGGGCCGAGCTGCTACGCTCTATATGTTCGGTTCTTTACTGAGGCCTGAACTAATAAATTGCCCAAACAATGATCCTAAATTCCTAATTTATTTTTTGACATTATTGATCCTAATTTATTTGGTCCACTGCATTTTATATATGGGTGATTATATGATACACCGGCGGTGTAAATTTTGGACTCCACAAGCGGGTTGTAGAGTTGACACATGTGCTTTTTTTTAATTATTTAAGTTTTAAATATTTCAATCTAGTCCCTAAGGGACACATGTCACCCTTCAGGACCCGCTTGTTTAGTCTGCTAAACTCCACTGACGGTGTATTGTATAATTTGCCATATATATTTATTATGATTGGCATAAATACCACTTTGCACCCTTAAGTTTGTACGGACTGCCACTTTACCCCCAACTTTTTTATTTTGACCAAAACGCACCCTAAAGTTTTATTTTTGTGCCACTTTGCACCCTCTGTCCGGTATGACAAAACAAATCGATCACGGCGTCCGACGTGGCATGCCACGTGGACAAAAATGACACGTGGCATGTATCCTTTTGTGCACGTGGCATGCCACGTGCCATTTTTTGAAACATGTGGCATTCCACGTGTCACTTTTTGGTACACGTGGCGTGACATGTGTCATTTTTTGGTACATGTGGCGTGCCACATGTCACTTTTTGGTACACGAGGCGTGCCATGTCGGACACCGTGATAGAATCGTTTGTCTTACCATGACGGAGGGTGCAAAGTGGCACAAAAATAAAACTTTAGGGTGCGTTTTGGTCAAAATAAAAAAATTGGGGGCAAAATGACAGTCCGTACAAATTTAAGGGTGCAAAGTGGCATTTATGCCTATTATGATTTATCACTAGTAATAGGCCCATTTTCCGTGGTAGAAATTTTTTTTTTTCTAAAGTTTGGAAAACTTAGCTTCATTTATGTTATTATTATCAAAAGTATATAAAAATTGGGTTAAGATTGACGATGAAGGACTGTTGTTGGTGTGATTTGATTGACTTAGTTCACTATTTGGGAATATCTTGGTCATTTTATACGCTTAGTTAGAGTGTAATTTTATGCTTAAAGTAATATTATTTTTTTTTTTACGAAAGTAATATACTACTAAATTGGAAATGAAGATTATTCGGTCAAATGATCAAAATTAACAAAACATTCATTAAAATCAATGTCGTTTTAGGGCAATTTTTTTTTTTTGGCATCAAAGGAAGGACAGAGGAATTAGAATTTAGAATTGTCCTATATATGGTCGTTAAATATAGCTTTTACAATGTTGTTTTAGGGCCCACCTATGGCACTTTGGGCTGAAGATAGATAGGCCCATAAGTTTCATGTCTCTCTATCTTCCTCTTCCCAATTTCCCGCTCGTTCTTTTTGTATATATATCTTGCGCTTCAGAGGCGAGATCTTCTCTTACTTGAAGCTTTTCTATTTACACTTTCATTTCACAAATTCATTACACCAAATTCCTTCATCACCCATACGTTAAACTTGCCTTGATCTGCATCTACAGAAATCAAAGAAACCGAATCCTCATATTCTCTGATCGGAGGTGTTCCTCTTCGATAAGCATCATCAGATCGAAAGGTAATTGGAACGGTGGTTTCTTGAACCACCTCCTCCTCAAACTTGTATGACAATATCATGTACTGTGCGGAACTCATATCTCCTTGTTGTTGTTTGATTCCCAACCAATGACAAGCACCATTGATGAACGTGCTAGGCCTCTCAATCCTACTATTCAGGAGGTACGGGTAGGTAAATGTAGTTTCTGTGGTACAGTTTTTGACGTCCCACGAGTTTGTTCTGAAGCCGTAAACTTGAATTTCGGATCGACGGGCAGTCTCAAAGTATTTCAGACTTACAACCTTATAGTCATTACTTTTAGGGCATAAACCAAAGCCCATGAATAAACACGGAATATCATTATCATCATATATAATAGTAGCAGGAGATAGCTGAATGAGTTTTCTTGTTGAAGGGTTCCAAATATGTATTACCTCATTCCTAAAGGGTCTGCAAATAGCAACATGGTATTGACAGATTAATTATATCTGTTTTGTCGTCATATCGATGTGTTGGATGGGAAGGCTGCGCTAACTCTATTGGAACCAATAAATTGAGGATTTTAGGGTAGAATTAGAATACCTAGATATCATATATTCAATTATTCATATATCCTACGGTCGGTTTTTTTTTTTTTTTGGTTCTTGCTAGATCGGATTTAGTAATTGGGCTAGAATTAGAAATGTCCCAGGCCTAAATTGCTTGTTGTGCCGGAGTATAGTAGCACAAATAGAATTGTACCAAGCGGCTAGTAAATTAATTTGGAGAAAGTGTTTGGCCTGGCTTTTAAAATTGTTTCTCACTTTATAAGATGAATTATATATATATATATATATATATTTACAAGTTAACCTTATTGAAACTGGGTTGACTCACTATGAGGTTACCTACTTTTTTTCTTTTTAAACTTATCAGTAAACTATTTGAGCTTCCTAAAACCTGGTTTTGCTTTGTCTTTTAAGAATGTAGGTGCAGTTCAAGAAGCCACTTTGGATCTAAGCTCTCCTTGAAATCAATCAATGTGACATGTTGAAATGCATATGGTACCTCTGTTTTTCTAAGTTTTTTTTTTTTTTTTGAGAAAAGTTTTTTTAAGTTCATTCTTGGCTTCTTCACCCTCTTTAACATGACCAACTTTTGCTCTTTACATATAGTTTCTGATTTTCAACTCTCTAAATCTCTAATAGATAGCAAAAACACACATACACACACACATATATATATATATATTAATGTTGGTGATCTCCAAATATAAAAACAATTAGAAATAAACCTGCACACATAGGCTTAGCTGAAGTCACAAACTATATCAACCGAAAATATTTAATTTGGGCTAAACAAATTAATAAACTTGATATCCAAAATATTTAATCCTAATTTTTAAATTATCCAAAGTGATCATCATAAAAAAATTTATAAACTTGGGAATTTATTCAAAGGATACTAGCACGTACATAAATACCGGAGTATAGTTGTAATGATATCTAATTGCAGTGAAATGATGAAGATCAACCTATCATTTGGGAAAAAGATAAGGTACTGCATTTCTCATTAGTGGCTAGTAAAATTGTAAAGAAACTAGCATAAATAGTGCAATAAAACATAATCATACAAATTCGCAAGGGAAAACTGAATGTTGATGGAAATTAATAACTGATTTCTCCAGGCATTGAAACTAAACTCTCCTTGAAATTAATAACAACTGGTTCAAATTGACATGATAATCTATGCTCCTCTGTATTTTTCGACTTGGTATCATAGCAAATAACCCTTTTGTCTGGGAACCTTTTTACAAGTAGAACTTGTCCATTATTTCTAAAGCCAACTACTTGAAAATCGTCCATTGTCTCAATTCTTCTGAAGCCATGATAATGATCCATTATGTTAGGTTCTGCAACTTCCACTTGTATGGCAAACTGTTTAACCCAAGACTCGGCTACACCAAATTCCTTCATCACCCATACGTTAAACATGCGTTCATCTACATCTACAGAAATCAAAGAAACCGAATCCTCATATTCTCTGATCTGAGGTGTTCGATCTTGATCATATTTTAAGTTAATTGGAACCTTGGTTTCTTGAAACACGTCCTCCTCAAACTTGTATGACAATATCATGTACTGTGGCGAACACATATGTTCTTGTTGTTCTTTGACTCCCACCCAATGACAAGCACCATTGATGAACGTGCTACGCATCTCATACTGCCTATTCAGGACCTGCGGGTAGGTAAATGTAGTTTCTGTGGTACAGATTTTCTCCCACGAGTTTGTTCTGAAACTATAAACTTCAATTTCGGATCGACGGGCAGTCTCAAAGTATGCCAGCTTTACAAACTTATAGTCATTAGTTTTAGGGCATAATCCAAAGCCCATAAAGAAACAGGGAAAATCTGTATCATCATATATAAAAGCAGGAGGTAGCGGAAGTTGCATGACTTTTCTTGTTGAAGGGTTCCAAATATGTATTACCTCAATCCAAAAGGGTATGCAAACAGTAATATGGTATTGACAGATTAATCCATTGCATGACCCAACCGTACAATGTTCTTTACTCTTCATATAAAGAATTTCCTCGCATATCTTCTTCCCTCTGGGACTGTACTTCACGTATTCGGGATTTTCATAACCATAACTATTAGTATAGAAGAGAAACCCAGAATCGTTTCTCTCAAACTGATTTAGATGCAAGGCTATGAAGGAAGGGTCTTCAATCAGATTTCGCCAAGCTTTGCAGACACACTTGAATCGGAGGAGGCTCTTCACCGGTAACCCTGACAAAATTTCTTCCATTGGGAGTTGATAGGCAGAGGTGCAGATTAGATCGTTATTTTTTACCGTCATATCGATATGTTGGATGGGATTGGGAAGGCGTGGCTAACTCTATTGGAACGAATAAATTGAGGATTTCAGGGTAGAATACCTAGATATTATATAGGGTCAATTGTAGTCAAATCCAAATCATAGTTGGAGTTGGAGAAGACTTTTTGGACCATTAATTACTTGCTAATCAAGTTTTGCTGGTATTTAATTAAGAAGTAAAATTCATGAGTAAAAATATTTGTATTCTAAACATCGATTATTATTAATAATGCAATGAAACTTCTCAAACTGAAATAAACAATTGAAATAATTCTATAAACTTACAATTTATAATAATCCATTAAATACATGAAATTAAAGAATCCATGCTCCTCTGTTTTTTTGGGCAATAGTGATTAGCTGCTGCTGCGTTTTGTCTATATCTTTTCCTCTGCTTTCTTGTAACTTTTTATTTCTGGTGGCTGGACTTTTACAACTCTGTTTTGCAAATTGCTCACTTTTATTATAGCAAAAAGTTGAGTTGTATAATGGCGATGCTAATCGAATCCAGATTAGTCTAATCCAAGAGTCAACTACACCATATTCCTTCATCACCATTATTATTATGATCTTGTTGGACTGCAGTCAAGGAAAGAAAATTTAGAAATTCTGCAATATTGAGCGGACATGAATTGCTTCCATCTTCATGATCAAGGCTTTGATATTTCGGCAGCTTTATCTCTACAAAGACCTCTGTTTCATATTTGAATGACATGATAAACCTAAATGGGAAGCTCCATTAAGGGACACGTAGGGTTGATATTCAAATTTAATTTTTATTTGGTACTTTAGTTTTTCTAACCAAGAGTATCTCCCCCAATTCTTTTCTTTTGCCAGGGAATAATCACTTGGGTTGGGAGCTTCAAAGGTTAAAATCCGCCCAATTATTTGATCCTTCTATTAAAATAGAAAGCATTCATACCTTTTTCACTAATTAGATACGATTACAGATTATTTGCATATTCCCAATTCCTAGCTAGCTTCTTGACTTAGTTAGCCCGCACCCTTACTGTCTTCAACCCTTATGGTTTCAGAGGCTAATAACCTAGATCACACTTGTTTATCATTTTGGCATCAATATTATCAACCCATCATAAAAAAGCATTATAAACTTGTGAATTTATTCAAAGGAAACCTGCACAGTATATCAATATGGAGCATATATTCTGTAATGGTATCTAACTGCAGTACAATGACAAAGATCAATCCATCATTAGGGAAAGGAAAACCTGTACGTCTGCACTAATCGGCATCAATAGGTGTTAAAAAGAAAGAACCTTGATATTAAAAATTGCTCTGTTTTAAGGTTACCACAACATCCAAAATAAATCACTCTTGTATGGTTATAAGCTTTACTTGTTGTCAATCAAAATCAAGAAAGATTAAATTAACATACTAGTAGTAAAATTGTGAAGAAACTTTGCATAAATATATAGTGCGATAAAACAGAATCATACAAATTCTAAAGGGAAAAGTTGTTGAAATTAGGCTAAAATCTCAATTAGGGCCCTGAACTTTGTCAAAAGGGTCAAATAAGTGCCCAAACTATGAAAAGGTCAAATTAGTGCCTGAACTTTTCGATTTGGGTCAATTCAGTCCAAAATTTGTTGGATTATTTACATTTAACATACTTATAATCTAACATTTTGGACTGAATTGCCCGAAATCGAAAAGTTCAGACACTAATTTGATCTTTTCATAGTTTGGGCACTTATTTGACCCTTTTGACAAAGTTTAGGGCCCTAATTGAGATTTTAGCCTTGAAATTAATAACTGAGTTCTCCGGGCAGAGAAACCAAGCTCTCCTTGAAATTAATGACCTCTTTAAATGCTTGTGATATTCCATGCTCCTTTGTATTTTTCGCCTTGGTATCATAGCAAATCAGCCTTCTGTTTGAGTAAAACGTATTTACAAGTAGAACTTGTGCATTATTACTGAACCCAATTACTTGAAGATCATCCATTATCTCACGTTTTCCGAAGGCAGTTTCTTGAAAATATTGATCCATTATCTCATCACCTTTTACTTGTATGGTAAAGTGTTTAACCCAAGACTCGGCCACACCGAATTCCTTCATCACCCATACGTTAAACCTGCCTTCGTCTACATCTACAGAAATCAAAGAAACCGAATCCTCATATTCTCTGATCTGAGGTGTTCGATCTCGATAATGTTCTAAGTTAATTGGAACCTTGGTTTCTTGAACCACCTCCTCCTCAAACTTGTATGACAATATCATGTAGGGTGCCGAACTCATATGATCTCCTTCTTCTTCTTTGATTCCCAACCAATGACAAGCACCATTGATGAACGTGCCAGGCATCTGATTATACCGGCGCCAAGAGTAGGTAAAAGTAGTTTGTGTTGTAACATTTTTGTCCCACGTGTTTGTTCTGACGCTGTAAACTTCAATTTCGGATCGACGGGGAGTCTCAAAGTATTTCAGCTTTACAACCTTATAGTCATTAGTTTTAGGGCATAATCCAAAGCCCATAAAGCAGGGAGGGAGAAAACTCTTAGAATCATGTATAGTAGCAGGAAATGGCGGGAGTAGCGTGACTTTTCTTGTTGAAGGGTTCCAAATATGTATTACCTCAATCCTAAAGGGTCTGCAAACAGCAACATTGTATTGACAGATTAATCCATCGCATGACCCAACCGTATTTGCTTTGCGACTACGCATATAAAGATTTTCCTCGCAAACCTTCTTCCCTCTGAGACTGTACTTGGCGTATGCGGGCTTTTCACTAGTATAACTATCCAAATCATAATCACCATCATGATAGAAGAGGAACCCAGAATCGTTTTTCTCAAACTGATATAGATGCAAGGCTATGAAACAAGGGTCTTCAATCAGATTTCGCCAAGCTTTGCGGACACACTTGAATCGGAGGAGGCTTTTGACCGGCAACCTTGACAAAATTTCATCCAGTGGCAGTGGGAGTTGATCGGCAGCGGTGCAAATTCGATCGGTATTTTTTTCCGTCATATCGATATGTTGGATGGGAAGGCTGCGCTAACTCTATTGGAACGAATAAATTGAGGATTTCAGGGTAGGGTAGAATACCTAGATATAGGGCCGATTGTAGTCAAATCCAAATCATAGAAGTAGAGAAGACTTCTTCTTCTTTTTTTTGATATTTTATATATGGATTTGACCATTAATTACTTGCTAATCAAGTTTTGTTGGTATGTAATTAAGAATTAAAATTCAGAAAATATTTGTATTGTAAACATCGATTATTAATAATGCAATGAAACTTCTCAAACTGAATCAAACAAATTGAAATAATTCTTTAAACTAGTACAATTTTATAATGGCATAAATATCACTTTGCACCCTTAAGTTTGTACGGACTGCCACTTTGCCCCCAACTTTTTTATTTCGACCAAAACGCACCCTAAAGTTTTATTTTTGTGCCACTTTGCACCCTCTGTCCGGTAGGACAAAACAAATCGATCGCGGCGTCCGACGTGGCATGCCACGTGGACAAAAAATGTCACGTGCCAATTTTTGAAACATGTGGCATGCCACGTGTCACTTTTTGGTACATGTGGTGTGACATGTGTCACTTTTTGGTACATGTGGCACGACTTTTTGGTACATGTGGCGTGCTACATATCACTTTTTGGTACACGTGGCGTGCCACGTCGGACACCGTGATAGAATCGTTTGTCCTACCATGACGGAGGGTGCAAAGTGGCACAAAAATAAAACTTTAGGGTGCGTTTTGGTCAAAATAAAAAAGTTGGGAGTAAAGTGAGAGTCCGTACAAACTTAAGGGTGCAAAGTGGCATTTATGCCATTTTATAATCCATTGAATACATGAAATCAAAGCTATCCAAAATTCGATCTGATAATTTAGGCACATCCAGTGATACTAAGCTCTCCTTGAAATTAATGACATGTTGAAATTTACCCGAGAATCCATACTCTGTTGTTTTGGTCACTGTATCATACCAAATAATCCTTCTGTTTGACTTACTCTTAATTATTTAGAAGCACAACTTGTCCATTATTTCTGAAGCTGATTACTTGAAAATCTTGTATTGTCTCACTTATTGGAACTGCTATTTCTATGGTAAATTGTTTAACCCAATAAGACTTGGCTACACCAAATTCCTTCATCACCCAAACTTGCCTTCATTTTCACAAATCAAAGAAACTGATTTCTCATATTCCATGATCACAGGTAAATTACATGTTCGACCAAATTAGTTAATTGTGACGAGAACCTTCGTCTCCCGAAACACCTCCTCCTTAAACTTGAATGAGACAATTAAGTTTAAGTTCTATTTTGATCTTTGTTTTGATTTTCGTAATAACCAATGACAAGCTCCATTGATGAACGTGACACTGGAACGATAATGGCTGCAATTCGAGCTGGCAAATTTTCTTTTTAACGTAAGTTTTTTCCATGAGTCTTTTTTGAGGCTGTAAACTCCAAAATGGGGTCGAAGGCCGTCAGTAATAAGGGAAGGGTGGGAGTATTTGAGCTTTAGAACTTTGTAGTCATTACTTTTAGGACAGAATCCGAATCCAATTAAGATTGCTCTGTTTATAAGTTACTACCACAACATCCGAAACAAATCACTTTTGTGAAATTATAAGCTTTATTCAATTTTTTAGTTCTTGTCAATCAAAATCAAAACAAATCATTTGTAACTATCTCCAGGCAATTGAAGATAAATTTACAGATATAGTTTATGGGGATAATGTTAGAGATAAAAAAATCTAAATCCAAAGATAAGAAATTAGGAGATAAATATGTTTTTGGAACAAGGTAGAGATGAGATTATTATAATTTCTCAAACTGAGTAAAAAAAAATTATATAATTAATATAAGATGGGCATACAGAAACTGAGTACTTAAAATTACATGAAAAAGGTGGATGAAAATCCAGGCAGTGAAACCAAGCTATCCTTGAAATTAATGACATGTTGAAATGCATATGATAATCCATGCTCCCCTGTTTTCTTGGTCTTGGTATCATGCCCATATAAACCTTCTGTTAGAGACTTAGAGTTATTGTTATTTACAAGTAGAACTTGTTCTGAAGCTAATTACACAAAAGTCTTCTATTGTCTCCCCTTTTGGAACTGCTACTTCAATGGTAAGTTGTTTAACCCAAGACTCGGCTACACCGAATTCCTTCATCGCCCATATGTCAAACGTCCCTTTATTTTGACAAATCAAAGAAACTGAATTCTCATATTCGTTTATCTCACATTATTTGATTATTAAGGTTAAATGGAAACTTCGTCTGGAAGATAGTCAAAGTTGAAGTTGTTTGACCAAAGAGAAAGAATTAAAAAGGAATAGAGGGAGTATATATAACTTAATAATAAGAGTCACCAAACACTACACACAAGGAAAAACAGGGGAGGGAGAGACATTGACTCGGCAATGAAATTTGCGCAATCCCAACCGAAACATTAAATAGTACAAAATATTGCAAACTGAACTAATCATAAAGTGAGTGAGGCATTAATTGAATATATGAATTTGCATAAAGTTTATAGGGGGCTAATTCTGAAGAATAGAAAATATATAAATCCAAACATTGAAATTATAGTATTTTTTTTATTATTATTATTTTATTTGAGAACTAAGAAGGTAAATTTATTTATCCAAAAAAAAAAAAGAAAGAGTAAATTTGTTTATCGAACTTTAAAAAAAAATTATGGAACGAGGTAAAGATGAGAATACTATAATTAATAGTTCCCTAAAAAAGCACACGTGGAGTTTTTTTAATCAAACCAAGCCTTGAATCTTGAATCTTCATCCAATTAGTAGATGGGTTTTTATACGCTTCGATCTTGGTCGCGATGGAAGAAAGTTTCCGTTGAGTATGCGTGGTTTCGAAAGTAGGGTCTTTAATCAGAGTTCGCCAAGCTTTGCAGACACGCTCGAATCGCATGAGGCTCAACGCCGGCAACCTTAACAAAATTTCTTCAATTTCTTCGTGTGGGACTTGATACATTTGTAGATGGGTGGGGATCAAAGTTGGGTCTTGAATCACAGCGAGCCATGATTTGCAAACGCTCTTGGACCGAACCAGGTCCCTCGGTGGAAGCCTTGACAGGATTTTTGCTTGGATTTCGATTGGGAGTTTACTTATTAGATTGGAACAAGAGTCCTTCGTTTTGGCCATCAGATCATTAATATGTTGGGTGGAGAGAGGAGACACTAAATATATTGCAAGTTTGGAACTAACAAAATTGGAGATTTCAGAGTTGGAAATCTTGATTATATAGAGACTAGAGTTGTGTAGTCCAATCCAAATCATAGTTGGAATATTAGACTCCTAATTGCATATGGATTTTGGAAAATTGAGTTACAAGGCTCCCCCTAGTTGGTTCAGTTTACTCTTGAGGACAGAGGTTCGAAGTCTACTTCTTCGGTCCAGCCAAAAAATAAATAAAAAAAAAATTGTCAAGAATGGGATTCGAACCCATGCCCTTTCGGACCAGTACCTGAAACTGGCGCCTTAGACCAACTCGGCCATCTTGACAAGCGTGGTTTTATGATACGTTTTTCTATTGAAACTTAAAAATTCATTGATAAATTTTGAAATCGACAAGACATGCATCTTTTTTCTTTTTTGCAAGTAGTACTTCATTTCATATAACACACTTCATTAAAAGACAAAATGTAAACAATAATTGAATATGCTTTTTTTATATGATTTATCCCTTGGGAACTCTTTAAATTAAGTAAATGTGTTATGTAATGAACAACTCCAATGGGATAAATAATTTAGAGGTGTACTAGTAATAAAAGCATGAAACATGCAAGTGATAAATTATTGAAGCAATTAGGCATTGTTGTTAAAGATAATGACAACGTCTCTCCCTTGGATTTCAAAGTTTTGATGCCTTGAATAGACATATATAATTATAATGATTGCATTTATATAAATATAAATCCTTGTGAAAGGAATTTCAGAAGTGGGACATTGATTAAAATGACCATGGAGAACACATTTTGGCCATGTGACTCCTTCCTACTTCCAAGGGTCACCCACCATTCACCAACAATCAAAAATAATCTATATATATTCTATACTATATGCTTTTACAAAAGAGAATCTATCTATTAATCAAACAAAAATAACAGTGTCCAGCCGCAACATAATGTCATTTCTTCTATTAATAAATTATAAAGCATGACATTGGTTAAATTAATTGCAGCTACTTGGAGATTTGTGAAAAACAAGAAACTAATTAAAGAAAGATCAAGCAGAGCTTTCAATTAACCATCTCCTCCAATGGCTTCAATTGGTTTTGGTTCTGCTCTTTGTTCAACGAAATCTTTGCTTTTGTCTCCACTCTGTCTGCATAGGCTTCCAAAATACCTTCAAATTAAGCAGAAAACTAATTCCCAGTTTAGTGTCATTGCCAAGTCCAGTGCTGGCAGCAGTGAATTGGTGACTGAACCAGCAGTTATTAAGAGTACTGAAAGTGAAAGAAGAAGCTTTGGATTCAAGAACTTGACTGAGACTTTCTGGGTTGATGTACATACAGCTGAAGGGAGGCCATTGAGTGTTAGGCTGAAGGAACCGTTGACCATTGCAACTTCAGAGCTTGAGAAGCTTGAGAATGTGGTGATCAGAGTTGAACTGAGTAATGGGTGTGTTGGGTGGGGTGAGGTGGCAGTGCTTCCTTTGGAAAACTGGACTCTGGCTATGGCTCTTGAGAAAGTTACAGAGGCATGTGAGTTTCTAGGGCAGGGGCCCCCAATGACTTTGAATTTGGTTTTAGATCAGATTTCAGAGATTGTTCCTGGTACTGAATTTGCTTCTGTGAGTATTCTTTCCTTTTTCTTTCCAACCCCATTCACAAATCAAAAGAAACAGTTAATTTAAGCAGAAATGTCTTGATGTGTTCAGTTAATTAGTACAGGTTTATTAGTTATATGTTTTTTGAGTTTGAGTGATATCTTGCAGTTCTTACTTCTTATTAGATCGAAGTTCAGAATGTTGTTTACATTCTGCATTAATAATTTAGTGCCAGGTATTAATAATTCAGTTTATTGCTTCTAGGGTGTTTCTTATTTTCCTTGTTGTTCAACTAATAGTTTCGAATTGCAGAAAGAAATTTGATCCTTATAATTAGTTGTATCCATCTATGAAGGTTAGGGCTGGACTGGAAATGGCACTGATTGATGCAGTTGCTAATAGCATTGATGTGCCTCTATGGAGATTATTTGGTGGTGTTTCAAATACCTTGGTGACTTCTGCTACAGTTAAGTATCAAAACTACAAGCATATTACAATGAATATTCAATTGATTGCGGTTGAGATTGAGATTGAGATTTTGTCTTAATAACTATACCATTTCTGCAGATTCCAACAACTTCCTTGGCTAAAGCTGTTGAACTGGCTGCTAAGTACTACAAACTGGGATTTAATGTATTGGAGCTGAAAGTGGGTAGAAACATAAATGCAGATATTGAAGTTATACAAGCGGTACGAGCAGCTAGCCCACATTGCTTATTCATCTTGGATGCAAATGAGGGTTACACTTCAAAGGAAGCTATTCAATTTCTTGACAAGCTAAATGGTAATGCATTTTCTACAAGACAAAAGTGAAGTTACAAGGAAAATAAATATATTTGTTTGCTGTTGCATTTTTCACTGATTTGAGGAAGTCTTTACCATTAATCTTATGGCAGAAACTGGAGTAAAGCCTCTTCTGTTTGAACAACCAGTTCATAGAGATGACTGGAAAGGTCTTGATGATGTGAGTGCTGTTGCTAGAGTGAAGTATGGGATCCCTGTTGCTGCAGATGAAAGTTGCAGGAGTTTAGCTGACATTCAGAAAGTTATAGATGAAAATCTTGTGGATGTCATTAACATTAAACTATCAAAATTTGGGCTTCTTGGGACACTTGAAATTGTTGAGATGGTTAAGAAATCAGGATTGAACCTTATGATTGATAGTAGTGTGGGTGAAACTAGACTTGCTGCAGGTGTTGCTGGTCATTTAGCAGCTGGCCAGGGATGCTTCAAGTAATTCTGCCTCTTCCTTCCCTTTTTCTTAAATGCATTTTGCCTTTTGATGTCATTTATTCCTTATATCTGGCAATTTGAACTCAATCAGTAAAATTATTAATCAAAGGCTTAATCTTTGTCTGCAGATATGTTAATCTTAGTGCACCACTTTTGGTATCAGAAGATCCAGTTGTGGGAGGTTATGAAGGTACAATTACTTGATCTAGTTCTTAGTACTTCTATTTGAAATTTATGTAACATCTTTTCTAGTTGTATACCTTTTTTGTTTGGGCGGTTTCAAAAACCTTAATTATTAACATATATTTTCATTTTTTTCCTGTGCTAGTTTCTGGTTCCAATTACAAGTTTGTTAATAGCAGAGGACAAGGAGGCTTTCTGAAATGGGATCTTATGTAATGGTGAGTTTTACTGTATTTTAGTCCCATTTCCTAGCTGATATATGTTTAATGATGAGTTGAATTGATAGAAACATCAAAATAGAGAATTTAGTGTACATTTGCAAGTTAACATTCAAATTGCATGGCCACATTAGGATTCAGTGTACATTTGCAAGTTAGCCTCTTCAATCTGACAGATTATATCTAACATTCTGCAGATATTAAATGGAGATTATGCTCTCAAAGCAAAAGAATCAGAAGATTTTCATTGGTGAGTTTCTTCAAACAAAATTTGTGCTACAACATTAGGCTTCATAACAATGGGAAAGCCTTCTGCTTGAGACAAATATACCAATTCTCAGGCTCTGTACCTTAAAACATTAATTGTCTTATATATATGTTTCAGGATTCTGCACTCCATTTTATTATGTATAAATAAATTTCAGTAAGTACATAAGAAAATTATGAGTGTTGGGATTGTACAGTGCTGCATATATATTACAGTTTTCCCAGTACAGTATAATTAATAATGTCAATTTCTGAAGAACTTTCATGAATTAAATGAATAGCTAGCCAACAAGAAAAGTCTTATTCTTATGATTATGATAAATGCATGCTTTGAAAAGTTTCATACTGAGTTGCTTACTTGTTAATGAAAATGAGTCCCCTGCTCCTTTAATGTTGGACAAGGGAGTTAATAGTATAGTACCTTAAAAATCAAGGTAGCTAGAGTTTTATTGGTTTCAACACCATTTCAATACAGTTGAAAATTGACTCATGTCCAGGGAAAGGGATTGATTTTATGGTGGTGACAAAGCTAGCTTGAAAATGACAGAGATTTTTCTTCCCATAATATTTTAATTTATATAGTTTGATGAATATTTGAATAATTTTTATTTATAAAGAAAAAAATTGACAGAGATTTTCTCCATATATTTATATTTGATATATAAATATTTTGAATAAAGATGCGCCATTCCTTGCAAGTTTCAACAACCTAATTTCTTTTTTAACCAAAAAAAAAACAACCTAATTTCTTTTCATGTACCCAAAAACAACCTAATTTCTTCCGCTTGGAGTATACATATTATATATATCTCTTCATATTCCCCCTGAATATATCCAAATGCAAATCCTCAATTGATGGAATCGACCAAAATAGAAAAAGCAAATTCTTAAAGAAAAAGAAATTTTCATTTTACTCAATTAAATCCTTTCAACTGAAAATAAGAATTTTCATTTACTCAAAGTAATTAAACACAAAATGAAACGTGTGGTATATATATACATTTGAAGGGGTTTTTTTTTTTTTGGATTATACATTTGAAGGGGTTGAATCGTAATTAATGCACTCTATATCATACTAAAAATCATTTCTTCCATTTTTCCTTTCTTTCTTTTCATATAGTAATGCTTTGCCCTATTTTGTCTACATATATATGATTTAATTGCTCCATCACTATGTGATTCAAATTTGTGTGGTTGGAAAGAAATAAATGCAATATAAACATCTTTGAGTAAATTAAAAGAATGAAATAGCTGCAATATGGACCCTTCCCAACAATATTTTGATACGTATAGGCATCGAAGTGCTATCCCCATATCGTATCATCCTTTTAGCTAATGGACATGCCACTTTGATAATTTTCCTTAAATTTTTTTATGGCTTTTTATTCATTTTAAATTTAATTATTATAAATATATACATAAACATTTTCAATTTAATTTTTGATAATTAGATGTTAATAATGACATGTAAAAGTGAAAAAAAAAATATAAATCTTAGAAATAAATTTCAGGGTGCAAAATGTCAATCTGTATAAACTTTAATGGGGAAAATGAGATTTAAGCCAAAAACATTTATACATATCATCTTCCACCCTGTGATTCGAACCATTTCTAATGTCCTAATCTATATTAGTTGCAATTTATAACAGGAAAATTATCTCATCCACTATTGATGGAGTTTAGTGTAGAATTTAAAGAGCTAACATGATATATATTTTTAAACATTAAATATTTAATATATATCAATTGAAAAAATAGAGTATGTATAAGTCGATCTTTTAACCCATTTAAAAAGTCTAAAAACTCCACCACAATATATCAAAAATTGTTGTTTATACTATAACTTCTTAATGTTCCGGATCAAAGTATAACCTATACACAAATTATTCATCTATATGGAGTAGATCAGAAGCAAATGCACGCAACATGTGAGATCATGAGATTGTGGGGGTGTAGTAGTGCTACAGTCTCTGCCCGTTACCAAATTCCGAAATTCTCTATAAATTGTGCCCAAAGCACACGCCAATATTACTCCATAGTCCATACAGCAAAGCATAATTAAACTTAATTCATTGCATATTTTGTTTTGTCACAGGCACTTAATTAGAAGAGCAAATTAAATGAAGAGGGTTTCCTTTGTTGCCTTGTGTATGATGGCGCAGCTGGCAGTAGTGGTGGTGTTTCTAGGTGAAACACACACGGCTAAGGCGGCGACATGCAGCCTAACGGAGCTGACCCCATGCGCGCCAGCCTTCATTTCGGGGTCGCCTCCGTCGACCCAATGTTGCACCAGGCTGAAGGAGCAGGAGCCATGCTTTTGCGAGTACCTCAAGGACCCATCTCTGAAGCAATATATTAACAATCCCAACGCTAAAAGGATTGCTAGCACTTGCGGAGTTACATACCCCAACTGTTAGAAATGATGGTGCTTTAATTGGCCCTACTTTGATCTATAAATAAATGAATAATAATGCTGTACTGATGATGTGAGGGATTATATATATATATATATATATATATATATATTATTTTTGTCCCCTATGGAAATTACTAACAAGCCCTTTCAACTTTTAACCTGGTGTCACCTTATCGCCCCATTTTGATAATTTCTCACATCTAACATATTAATTTAAAGTCCCTCCTTAACCATCCATTATACTATATATCTAATTAATAGCTAATTAATATCTAATTAATATAGTTAATTAATAATGAATAAATTCAATATGATTAAAAGGGAATAATAGCTAATTAATACCTAATTATTCCACTTCATACTCATTTTTTTTGATTACACAAGAAGATTAGAAAAAAAATGATTAAAAGGGAATTATGTTTCTCAATATTCAAGCCTACTGATGACATTAGCCTACATACATATTATTCCCCTTCATCCTCATTTTTTTGATTAGACAAGAAGGTTATAAAAAAGATAATTAAAAGGAAAAATGATACAATCGTTTTTCCTACTCAACTTTCATTCATTTTAACTGTTGAATGATATTTTATTTTAAGTAAATAATTAACAATCATTCCATTACATATACAATTTGATAAGAACCATCATTCTTATCTTTGGACTTTTATATAACCATCATATAGAAAAAACCAACAAAACCATATTTGATTCAAGGATTGAATGATATTTTATTTTAAGTAAATAATTAACAATCATTCCATTACATATACAATTTGATAAGAACCATCATTCTTATCTTTGGACTTTTATATAACCATCATATAGAAAAGACCAACAAAACCATATTTGATTCAATGATTGAATGATATTTTATTTTAAGTAAATAATTAACAATCATTCCATTACATATACAATTTGATGGCTAAAGCTATTCGAATTTATAATTAACCTATCAAAGACTTAAAATCCAAGAGCTCATTGGATACTCAGAGTCGTAAGATCATTAGAGGTAGCCGTAGCATACCATACCATATTTGATAAGAACCATCATTCTTATCATTGGACTTTTATATAACCATCATTCTAATTGTTTTACTGATTTCCAAATGTCAAAAGAGCAAGAGCTAAAAACAGGACATGATTGTCGAATGAAGTAAGACTAGATAAGAAAGAAACTATATTTATGTATTAAATATAGAAAAGACCAACAAAACCATATTTAATTTAAGGATGAATTGCACGGAGAGCAAAAAAAAATAAATAAATAAAAAGACGCCCGACGCGCCAGCGCGGGCTACCCCAATCTCGTATTAATTAAGGTAATTCTATTATTTTAGTTGTATAATTAAGGTGGAAGAAGCTCATGGTCTCTAGAGAAATAGAAAGTAGAAACTATATTACAGTCCAATGATACTAATTATTAGTGTTTAATTTGTATGTTGTGAATTATAATCTTGTGGAAATTATGATTTCTATTTTTCTTCTTTTCATATATGAATGCTTTGCCCATTTTTTGTCTATATATATATATATATATGATCTAATTGCTCCATCACGATGTGATTCAAAATTTTGTGGTTAGCAAGATATAAATGCAATATGAACATCTTGACTAATTAAAAGACATAGCCACATAGGTGCAATATATTATGGGCCAATATATACCAAAAAAGAAATACAATATGCAATTATGGCCCCTTCCCAACTACATTTTGATACGTGGTACTGCAACTTATTTAATGCTTTTTAGGCATGATCAAGTGCTCCCCATATGGACATGCCACATTGATATTTTCCCCTCCATTTTTCTTATGGCTTCTTATATTCATTTATAAATTTCAATATATTTATAGATGTATATAAACATTTTCAATTCAATTTTGATGATTTAGAGTGAGTTAGTATGATGAATTTCAGCGATTGTAATATTAAAAATGAAGACATTTTTGAATGCATCATTTCAAAATGATGGCATTTACAAGTACTTAGTTTAGTTAAGAATATTTCGGATGATATTGCGACTATTTGAAATTTTTTAACCAAAAGATATCCTTTTTTTTTTTTTTTTGATATCATCTTTTTTGTCCTATAACTTTCTGATTCAAGCAATTTAAAATGTTCTAAATCTATATTAGTTATGTATATCAGAAGTGAAACCACGAAACATATGAGGCGATATCGTCTGGGTGGTGTAGTTGGTTATCACGCTAGTCTCACACACTAGAGGTCCCCGGTTCGAACCCGGGCTCAGACAATCATCACCGGCAAAATTAGAATTTTGCCATTGATTAGACGACCAATAATTTTGAATTTTTGTGAACGTGCTGCTCTCACAAGATAGATATAAGACAGGTGCCACCATTTTAATAAATGCCCCATCAACCTCAAGTTGTGTAAAAGTAAAATGGTGGTGGGATCTACCCTCTTGTTCAAATTTCCTAAAGAATTTAAGGACCCACCCGTAAATCATGCATTAAAAGCCTCAGCCGGTTACCCAATTCCAAGTTCTATAAATTGTGCCCAAAGCTCAGGCCAAAAATGCACACTCACTCCAATACTCCATAGTCCATTTAGCAAATTATAGAGCATCAACTTTTTATTCATTGTATAATTTTATTTTGTTGTCACAAATAAAGCACTTTAGAAGAGGCAAAAATGAAGAGAGTTTCCTGTGTGGCCTTGTGTATGGTGGCGGCACTGGCAGTGGTGGTGTTTCTAGGTGAAACACGCACGGCTGAGGCGGTGACATGCAACCCAGTGGCGCTGAGCCCATGCGTAGCAGCCATCACATCGGGGTCGACTCCGTCAAGCGCTTGTTGCGGCAAGCTGAAGGAGCAGCAGCCATGCTTTTGCAATTACCTTAAGAACCCATCTCTGAGGCAGTATGTTAACAGTCCCAACGCTAAAAAAGTTGCTAGCACTTGCGGAGTTCCATACCCCAAGTGTTAAATATGATATATATATTTATGTTGCTTTAATTGGCAAGCATCAGGATTGTCGTCTTTGCTGCCAACTAGCTACTTTGATCTGAATAAATTAAATAATGCTGAGCTGAGAGCAAATTAATAAGGTAATTTATTACTCCTTTATTTGTATAATTAATTAAGGTGGAAGAAGCTCATGGTCTCTATTTCTGTTTTAATTTCCCCCCTCCCCCCTTTACTTCTTTGATTAGAATTAGCGAATCACATAATAACATACATACTCCCTCTGTCCCATAATATAAGTCCGTTTTAACCGTATCACAAAGTTAGAAAAGTAGTTACAACTCTAACTTCAACTTTTATCTTCTCTTTCCAATTTTGTCCATCTTCTCTCTCTCCCACTAAATCTCTCTCCTCTCACTTACTCCTTCATAATGAATAGATAAATTAAATTCCAAATAAATTTCTATTACCATTAACAAGGTTAATTTAGATAACTTAGTAAAAATTGCATTGGATTTTAAAAAATGACTTATATTTTGAGACAAATAAAGTTTCTAGAAGGAGACTTATAGTATAGGACAGATGGAGTAATTAATTTGCTGCACTCCATCAGGGGAAACCATTCAATTTTAACAAAAGTTTTGGGACAATTAATTACACTAGTTTCTTTCCACTGAAAATATAGTAATTAATTATAAGTAAAGAGGTGAAGCCACCAGAAGAAAAGTTGGTGTGGTGGGGTGACTTAGTTTTCCAATTAGGCGACTAAGTCTAAAAGCATGACTCATAGTCAAGAATAATCAAGAATTAAGATTACATTGGCCACTTTAGGCCAATGTAAGAGAAGAGGGAGAATAACAAACAGGCTACAGGCCACAGAGCACGCGGCAGCCGCCAGTTAAACTTTTTCCTTGAGTACAATTACAAATCAAAAGCCTGCCGCTCCGGTGGACCACTTGAGCTTGAATCTTGATCCAAGACCTAACACTATTTGTTGTGCATCGGCTTAACCCTTTCCTTCACGAGATACAAGAACCACCTCTTGGTTTGGCCCACTATAGTTGTTTCACAAACCATTCTGCAATTTTTTTTATTAACAGAAGTATTATGCATCTTAATAAAAATGCTTAAATTTCTATATGATTAACAAAATTCTTATTTTCTGTTCTTTTTTTTTATTATTAATTTCTTCGTCAGTAATCTAACACCGCGTTACTAACTTCCATCCATTTGTGGGTAATTTGTTACAAATTCGAAAATTAAGAGTACAAAGTGTCATAAAAAATATCCACTCCTAATAAAAAAAAATAAGAGGGCAAAGCATACAGACATTTAAGCCGTTGATAAAAACCGACTTGTTATTTAGATTTTTGACTTTACAAGTCTCTCTAGCTGGATAAAGGCTTCACAGTTACGTCATATCCAAATCAATGTAAAGCCATCATACGGTTCATTTCTCACTAGATGTTTGAATATATAAGAAATTATTTGATTGTAATAAGTTTTAAATATGGTATCTTTTAAAATAAAATTCCTTACCACTGCTCTTATCATTTAGATAATGCTGTGACTATTGTAGTTATCAACTCTTATAGAGTATAATTATTGACACACTTTAGTGACCGAAAATTGAACCTAATTATTGCTTGGGATCAGAAGGATTGAAATGATAATTAATCTTTTTTTTTCCATACATTACATTCACATTCACACTAAAAACTAAAAAGACGTGGGATGTTCCTTTCTTGTGAGGGAAAAAGAAAAGAAAAAAGAAACATGGGATGACGGGAATCTATTTCTGAGGCTATTTTCAAAATTTGTCATTATGTAGACAAATATGTGACACGTATTTATGTACACATGCCATTAAATTTATGTTGACTTTGTTGTGACTTATTTTAGATTTACAACAGTTCGATAACGACTGTGGAACCGAAGCCAATAAATTGGAATTGTAAAAATAAAATAGTTTTGGAACCAAATCATTTACTAGGGATTAGGCAAAGCTCCGGTTCAATTCACTTACTAAGATATAATAATCTATTATTGCAATTTTTCTTCCAAAAAAAACAGTAAAACAATATTTTCCATTTTTTTCTTTTCAAATTTTTCCAAGTTTCATTCACTATACATTTAACATGCAAGAATACATGGAAAAGGCCTCGAGTTATGCTCTCACGAGGCCACTATTGGTTTGATGCGATGAACAAAGTTAGCCGGGAAATCCATTTGGGCCTTTCGACCCACAAAATTTTCCCAAGACACTCAATTCAAACCCACCAAACTGATTTACTTTGGTCTCATTAGATACTCTCGATTATGGCAGCAGATATAATTTATGGGCCTCACCTCCGACTGAAACAAATTGGACCTACACTTGAAATTGAGATAAGTAAATTTATTAATTTTTTTGCACCAAAATAAATTGAAATTGTGATAAATAGATTTGAGAGTGATTTTTTTTTACAACACCGTACCCGTTAATTATATTGAGTCCCGATTAATTCGAAATCGAGTCACGTCGAATCTTAAATAATCAGGAAAAAGCTTTTCAAACATTTATTTTCTCTATTCACAAGACTCGAATCTGAAACCTTACTTAAGGGTTAACAAGATTTTTGAATTGATACATGCAATGGTTGGAGATGGTGAGCAATCACCAATTGCCTCCATTTTCAGTGACTTCAAAATAAAAATGATTAATAAACAACTTACCCAAATAAGAAAATTATCCAAAATAGAATTGCAATTGCAGCAAAATAAGTTATAAACATACTTATTTCCCTTAAGAAAAGTTTCGAATTCGACTCTTGCGAATAAAGAAAATCAACGTTAAGAAATCTTACTCTCAATAGTAAGCCCATCTGACCTTAACAGGATTTAGGTGTAGAATATTAAAATGGATGTGGGTACATGTTTTTTTTTAAAAATAAAAGAGTTGCCGAAAAACTAGGGATGGCAACAGTGCGGATAACCGGGGAATTTGCACTATCCAAAACCGAAACCGTTTAACTATCCACTATCCAAATCCACTTAAAAATCGCTTAAAATTTTAGATCCAATATCCGAATCCACATCGAAACCGTTTAACAATATCCAAATCCGCACCACAAAACCATTTATCAAGCGAATATCCGTCTAAAAACCGAATCTGAATCCAAAACCGCCAAATTAGTCCAATTTTATGTTTTAAACGGATTTTATACGGTTTTTATGCGGATATCCGCTATCCAAAACCACTAGTAGATTATAATCAGTTTTTATACGGATATCTACAAACCATGACCCTAAAACCGAAACCGCTCCAAAACCGCAATGGATAATGTTTCAACTATCCAAAACTGTTTAATAAGCGGTTTCGAATTTTAAACGGTTTTAAACGGGTCGGATATCCGGCAAAAACAACACCATTGCCATCCCTACGAAAAACCATAACCACGATATTTTGGTAAATCAGAAACAAAGTTTCAGTTAGAGGTGTTAGTTTTTCATGTAGAAACGAATTCTAATCGGATCAGTGATTTACCAGAAAATCATAAACGGAAAATGTTAATTTTCCTAGTAATTATTTTTTGGTAAACCACTAACCGATCGGAATTCATCACTATTATCTTTGCTTTTTTCCACGAATGAAATTCTATATCTATTCTAATCGGATCAGTAATTTACCTGAAAATCATAAACGGAAAATGTTAATTTTCCTAATAGTTATAATTTTCTGACAAATTACTATCCGATCATAATTTATCACTATTTTTCTTCTTTCTTTTAGCTAAAACAAACATTTTAAATCTGTATAAAAGTTGCAAGGGTTGATAGCTTTTTAAAGACAAACTCGTTGAATCTCGACCGTCCTTTAATAATTTTTACACTTAATCATGTCCGTTCAAATAAAGGAAACTTAGCTATTTATGGCAAAATTACATATAAGGCATGTATGCAATACACCACCTCAGATATTCTTCAGATTTTTCCTTTTTTGGATATTCTTCAGATTCTATAGCCGTTTTAAATTTTAATTAATATATTATTTTAATACTCCCTTTGTCCCAAATTAACTGACTCTTTTTGGAATGAATTTGGTCTTATTTAAGGCCACATTCATTTCAAAAAGAGTCAGATAATTTGGGACAGAGGAGGTACTACTTATAAAGAAACTTATAACTAATAATTCCATTTTTGGCAAATCTGGAAAATATCTGAGGTGGTGCATTGCATGCATACCTTATAAGTAATTTTACAATAAATAGAATTATTTAATTGATAATTATTTGATACATTGACGATGTAAATTCTGTACCCTGCAAGTGGATTGAGAAGTTGACGCATACCCATTTTCAAGATTAGTTTTGTTTTTAAAATTTAAAACTATTTCATAAAGGACACATGTCAACCCTTAACCCCGCATTTGTAATCTGCTAAACTCCACCGACAGTGTATTATATATAAATCCTTATATAATTAGCTCTCAATTCTAAGCCGTGTGTTAGATCTAAAACGGGAATCTCTATAGTGTTATCTTTTTCTTGAAATCCTTTTCAAAAAACATTGAACGTCTTCCACTAAAATTACGGGACATGACTTTTTTTTTTTTGGATAATATATAACTCAACAAGACATGTATAGTTGCATGTTTTTCACCCTTTATTTTGTCGAACAGCGGTATACATTCCTAATTATCTAATTAAGTTTTATATCCTAGTCTCAATATAAATAAATTTATGAAATTAAATATTAATAATCACCAAAAAGATTAAATAAACCTTTAAAAAGATTCAATTTTATATGAATATTGACTTGAAAATCTAAATAATCATAGATGGAAAATAATATAAAAAAAATAGCATCAACTCCAGTACTTTTGCGCAATAAAAATTAACAAGAGATCTCAAAGATAATGAACGAGTTGTCTTAGATATTTTATTTTGACTGTAGAGAAGAATACCTTTTCCACCAAAAAGAAAAACACAATACCTTAATTTTTGATTCAAAAAGGTCGCTGCAGCCTACATGTTTTCCTTTTCAAAGAAAATGGATCAAACAGAAACTTTTAGAAAATGAGGAAAAGAATTAACCACAATGAAAACTAGCTATAAAGATCGATATACATATGTAGTTAGGCCCAATATTACTTTCATATATATTCGATAGCAATTATAATATAAATGAAATCAATGATTAATTATACCCTGAACCGAAGAATGTTGTAGATGATTAATGTTTCTACGAATGCATATTACTAATTAATATATAAGGAAGCATCAATATTCACTTACTTGATGAAAGAGAGAAATATGAATTTGATATATACAAACCCTAGATTCAAGCTGTAGTAGACTCCTCCGAAGAAAAGAAAAGGAATATATTCCTCCTAAACTTATAATAAAGAAAAAAAGAAGAGAAATTTAAAAATACACCTACATTGTTTTTCACGGCTTGTTTTTGTAATTTATATATAAGGTTTTGAGTGACTAAACCCTATTTATATACTCCCTCCGTTCCGAATTGAATGGCCACTTTAGTTTTTTTTTCAAGTCAACCAAGTCATTTTTGACCATTAATTATTACAAGAATATAATTTTTAAATTTTTTTTAAAATAAACTTTGAAAAATTTAAAACTTATATTTTTCAAAACATATTTTTTAAAATTTTAATTATATATAAATTTTTCATAATTAATGGTCAAAAACGAAATTGGTTGACTAAAGAAAATTCAATGTGGCCATTCAATTCGGAACAGAGGGAGTACGACATTCTACGCGTTTATAAGCATGTAATTACCAGAAAGATAAAAGAAATAATTGTAGTTAAATTAGGTTTGATTACGTCATTACACCCGTAAGATTTTCCCTTAGAAAAAGCGCATGCCCATAACCATCCATTATTATTCATGTAATCATATTGATCTCTATTAATATCAAGGTATTTCATGTCAAATCCACAAATATAAATGATAATAATTGGTATATGCTTTTGACTTATAATGAAAATTAGGGAATATCTAAGAAAATTGCCATTTGCCCCTCCAATTTGCCACACACAATTTTATCCCTCTTGACATGGCATAAGGTTAATCACAAATTTACAAAAATCTTATAATTAAGTTTACAAATTTAGGAAATTTGTTGCTGTAAAATTTTATAATTTTTTTTGGTACTTGTAAAATTTTATAATTTGAATATTATATATTATTATTGTTTTAATAATTACTTAATTAGGCCATATCAAGTAGAAAATATATATAATATTGACAAAAAAGGAAGATTAGACCCACATGCCCTCTACACGGTAATTTCTGATTTGGGTTACTATATACACTTTTTTTTTTGGTTAAAAGTTACTATATACACTTTGCCTGCCTTATATATATCTACTAATATTAGCACCTACCTTATAAAGAGAAACAATAATTTGGTAAGTTACATATGCTTCTATGTTCATGCCAATGCCAGGTAGAATCAATAATCGATGTACGCAATCATGCAGTTGAAAAATTATAAATTAGTGGATAAAAGTTATTCCAAAGAAGAATTTAAGAAAATTACTACTAATTAATTCTAAAAATGACTGAGCAACATAAAAAACATATCTCCAAAAACAAGTAGAACGTACCGATCAAGAACTAGTGTAAAAATACACAATGAACCATTTAGAAGTATCTGGCAAAAAAAAAAGCATTTAGAAGTTACCCATTTGCCAACCCAAAACACCAAAACGCAAACCACATAGGAAAATAGCTATCTCATTAAATTCAGTCAAGACTCAAAATGGATTCAAATTATACATATTAGACACTATTGAAATTCAAATTAACTGAGGATCGAATTAGAGTACTATTAGGCTAATCAATTATTAACAAATTAAATGATATACTATATACTTCATCTATTATCAAATTCACTTTCTTGAAATGAAAAATGCTTTTTCATCTTTATCTCTGTTTTAAATATTTTTTTTATAGAATGCGTTACTTTCATATCACATTAAATGGTGTGAAAGTGTAAAATTACTAATGCAAATTCTATCAATTTCGTCAAAAATTTCTACCATTTCTAAAGTTGGACATTTAAATTGAAAGATATTGAAAGATAGGGTTATCAATATCTACTATAAAAAGGCTCATATTTTCCTTTTAATATAATTTTGTCGAAAATCGCATTTCATGCATGGTGGCTATATAAAGACATTTTAGACAGGGTTTTGCACAAGTGATAAGAATGGATGAGATTATGGATAGTAAAAAATTTAATGGCATAATGCTTATTTCCCTCTTAAACTTTTACAAAATGAATGAAAAGTTTGACAAAATAGTAATATAATATACGAAAGAAAAAGAAATAAAATATATGGACACACGAGTTGGACCCTAGAAGTTATGCCATCAAAATAATGCTTTAATTTATTTTAGCGTGAGACTCATTTTTTGTTTATGCATTTTTTTTTTGAGTGAGTACATGTGAAATCTCATTACAATCAGAATAAATCTTTATATGCCCAAACATCTATATGAGAAATCAACTCAAAGTAAGAAACTACCATAAATAAATCATCTACCTCCCAAATACACAAATAAACAAATTACAAACTAAACTCACATTTCGTGAGACTTGAACCCAGGACTTCACGGTCCAGACACGGTACACCTACCAATAGAGCTAACAACTCGGATGTGTTTATGCATTTTCTTTTAGGTACATATATAAATATATAATATATAGGTGGCATATACAACTAATGAACTCATTGCATTTTTTAGGTCATTAATTTTAATTGGGCTTAATAGACAAAATAGCCCATGAACTTTCAATTGAGATACTTAATCAAGCTCTCCAATTATCAATTTTGAGATAATTTAGCTCGTTATTGAATGGGCTTCAGTCATGTTAAACAAAAGAAGTAAATGACTCCAAATTTATAGATAAAATAGTCCTCGAACTTTGACAAAATAGGGAAAATGACCCTTAAAAAGGACTAAATATTGACCTAAAGAATCAGAGGGCTTAATTAATTGTCTCAATTGAAAGTTCATGAGTCATTTTGTTCAGGGGCCATTTAGTTAGGGATGTCAACGGGGCGGGGAATGACCGGGGGGTATATTCCCCGTCCTTGACCCCGACTTCCCAACCCCATCCCCGTCCCCATCCCCATCCCCGACGGGGAATGAAACAAGTTCCCCATCCCTTACCCCGCGGGGATTTGACAGGGACGGGGAATCCCCGTTCCCCGAATTTTGGTAAAAAAAAACTATATTATTATATTTTTTTATCTTATTGAATGAAAATTTTTATAAAGTTTTAAGTAAATACAATATTAATATTGGTAATAAATAATAACAATAATTAATTTACCTTATTTAATCCAATTAGTTTTGATACATGATTTTCATTATAGGTGTATAGTATTAATAAATATAAATACAACATTATAAATAAAAATAATAATATATATTAATAATATAAAAATCACATTGGTAATAAACATAATATATATCTATGTTAAGTTTTAGTGCAATATGTATGTCTAAATATCTCTAGAAAATCTAACTTACACATATATATTATATATGTAAATAATCAAAAAATATATTTCGAAATTCGGGGACGGGGCAGGGCGGGAGGGCATTCCCCATCCCCGACCCCGACGGGGAATGAATTTCATTCCCCATCCCCGTTCCCCAAATAAACTCCCCGTCCCCGTCGGGGCGGGGAATCGGGTTCCCCACCGGGGACGGGTACAATTGACATCCCTACATTTAGTCCATTAAGCCATTTTAATTGAATCAAAGAAGTTGATTGATGCTTAATGAATGATGAACATGCAATTGCAACAATAATTTTACCACAACACTAGTAATTTGTAGAGCCTATTTATATATTTGAATCAAAAAAAAAAAGGAGCCTATCTTTCTTTTGGTGAATAAAAAGAGCCTATTTATATATACACATTGTAACGTACGTAAATAATTAATACTAGTTGTTAGAGGTTGGGAACCGGGAAGATAACAACACTTCAAAAGAGGAAAAAGAAAGGAAAGAATCTCAACGATCTTCATGCATATAGCATTTCACATATTTTCAGTCTGAACCACTATTTACATGTCTTTAAGTACTTGGAATTGAATTCCTTTAGACATTAATTCTTTATTTCCCTTTTGCCTGCTTTAGTGTCGGTTACTCGGTTCTCTTGAACTTTTTTTTTTTTTTGGTGTTGGGTGTAGGGTGAATTTCTCTCGTACGTTTTAGTTGGCAACTTGGCAAGCTTCAATACTTCCACAAAAATAGTATTTATGTTAACATTAAATCTTAACTATACTTCTAATGTAATTGACGAACTAATAAGGGTAAAATCACCGATAGGATAAGATATACAGCTTAATTTAGTTAAATTTAACGTTTTTCATTTAGGTTGTTGAATCCGATCCCGATCCGACTATGCATAGTAAATGTGTGATTCTTTTTGCTACTAATAGTAAGGATAGAAATCCTCTCCCCCAATTTTCTGTCCCCCCTTGTCCCCCATCCACCAAATCATGACACGTGTCTCTTGTATTATACTCCCTCTGTCCCATATTATAAGTCCCCTTCTAAAAACTTTATTTGTCCCAAAATATAAGTCCTTTTTTAAAACCCAATGCAACTTTTACCTAAGTTATTTAAATTGCCCTTGTTAGTGGCAGTAGAAATTTAGTTGGAATTTAATTTATCTATTGACTATGAGAGAGTAAGTGGGAGGAGAGAGACTTAGTGGAGGGGAGAGAGAAGAGGGATAAAATTGGAAAGAGAAGATAAAAGTTTATGGAAGTTAGAGTTGTAACTACTTTTCTTAAACTTTGTGATACGGTTAAAATGGACTTATATTATGGGACAGAGGGAGTACCTTATTTGTTTCAAATTTTATCAAATATAATAACATTAATAAAGGAAAATAAAATAGAAATCCCACTTAATCACCAAGTTTAGCCCCAAATTAAAAATAAATAATCGAATATAAGGATTAGTCCTAAATTTTAATACATTCCTCATAGGGTTTTAGAATGAAAATATAAATTTTGATTTAACTAGGCAAATAAGGAATACTATTAGAAATTTTAAAGGGACGCGTGTCATTGTTTGGTGGATAGGGGGCAATGGGAGATAGAAAATGGGGGGAGAGGATTTTTATCCATGATGGAATCACAGTCCTTAACTAAACCCGAGGTTTCAAAAGCTGCTTTATCAGAGGTTTACTCATCTCTTTCATCCGCTTGGAAACTATCGAGATTCCCAGATTTTCACTGAAACTAATTCAACAGGAGGCTCCGTAAGACCTCGATTCTATCTCCTAACGCCCTCTTTTTTTTCTTCCCATCGGAGTTATTTCAAAAACCAAAAGCCAATCACATGGTCTTCAGTAACGAAGGCGAATTGAGATTTTGTATGATGATTTCTCTATTCAAGTGATAAGATTGAAAGTTGAAACCACCTTTTCTCAAGATATATATAGGAACCAATATAAACATGCTCAATAATTGCACATATATACAATTCATTTTAAAATTGACTTGACAACGAATAATTGATATGACTTTGCTAATCGACTAATTAGCTTGCAAATTTACATTAATTATTGACTTTGATTGTTAAGCTTTTATAATAACTCAAATATAATAGTATAGTACTACTCACTTTACAACGCGTGGAATATTATTTAATTAAATTATAATAGAGTAAGAAAACTTATGATCACACAGTATTTTTAAAATTTACATAAACAAATCAAATTGACTTACATATACCCTTGAGTAATGGTAGAGAGGATGTGTAAATTTGTGGGTTAAAACCGTACTTTGCCCACATGTGTCACTCTCGAGCAGTCGAGCTACTTCGCCGATGTATCCTTAAATTTTGACCCAAACTTAATTTATAATATCCAAAACTTAAGATTCTCGTGGCTAGCAAAACCACAACATAAATGTGCTAAATATTTTTTTTTTGTTGAGGAAAAAAATGTGCTAGATAATTAGTTTAGTAAACGGAACAAGAATAATATGGTTTCGTAATCTATATATAGGAGAGGATGGTAGCAACATATATCTTGTCAGAGCACTTCGGATAATTTTGAAATCCTATATTTCCAGCTATATATAGCCTCCAATCTTCATCTTAATTTTCTTCATTCAATTCCCATACTCGAATTCATGGCTGATCTCCCACCTCCTCGAGTTCTAATTGTCTCTAGAAGAACAATTCGCAAGAACAAGTTCGTCGATTTTGTTGGTACATATACATATATCTTTTCCAGCTTTCATGAAGTTTCCAATTTAAAATTACAATAGCCTTATGCAGTTTTATTAATTTTTTGAACAGGTGAATATCATCTTGATCTGATTGTCCAATTTGGAGCAGTTCCTATAATAGTTCCACGAGTTTCAGGAGTCGATAACTTGTTAGAAAGCTTCGAGCCAATTCATGGAGTTCTTCTATGTGAAGGAGAGGACATTGACCCATCTCTCTACGAAGCTGAAACATCAACCCTTTCGTCCGAAGAGCTGGAAGAAATCAAGAAGATTCATGCTGGTGACACCGCCATTGACAAGGAAAAGGACACCATTGAACTTAAACTTGTCAAGCTTTGCCTTGAAAGGAACATTCCATATCTGGGAATTTGCAGGGGATCCCAGATTCTGAATGTTGCATGTGGAGGTACCCTTTATCAAGATATAGGCAAAGAGTTGTCCCAGAAATTGCATCATCAAAGTGTAACTCATATGAACTATGATGATTATGATGGACATCGGCATTCAATTAAGTTGGTGGAAAATACCCCTTTGCAGAATTGGTTTAAGGATTCGATAAACAAGAAGAACATGGAGATTTTCGTGAATAGTTATCATCATCAAGGAGTTAAGCAATTAGCTAGACGATTTGTTCCTATGGCGTTTGCACCTGATGGCTTGATTGAAGGATTTTATGATCCAAAATCTTACAATCCCCACGAAGGCAAGTTTCTGATGGGTTTACAGTTTCATCCTGAACGAATGCGGCTTCCGAATTCAGACGAATTCGATTATCCCGGCTGTGCAACTGCTTATAAGGTATAATTAATTTTTTCTTGCAATTAATAATCTTCATTTTTCTGATATATATATATGGAGAAATGTGTTACTAATTAACTTCTATGATGATAAACTGAACTCTTCAGGAATTTGTAAGAGCTGTTATAGCATATCAGAAGAAGGTCAACATTAATCAAAGAATTTCAAAGTCTTCACAGCTCAATCAAGGAATGGAGAAGAAGAAGAGAAAACTAATTGCTCGAAGTTTCTCTTTTGGTCCATCTAAAGAATTCACTCTGCTTCCTCATGAGGCCAAATTTCTAAAGGTACCCACGAGCTAGAATACATTAATTTCAGTAAAAAAATCTTGATCTCTTCAATTGATTCTGATTTTTGTTTGCATTTTGCAGTGTCATGAAATGCCGAACGGAACATTGAGTTTGGAAGAAGAGGTTAGGCTAATAGAAATGGGTGCCACAGTGAGGAATTCATCTTCCTACTTTGATCAAATGATGAAATCAAACAAGGGGAAAGTGAAAGAAGTTATAGCAAAATAAGTAATAGGAAACATGTCGACAGGACAAGTATTCGATCTCATGTCATTCTACCAAATGATGGGGCAACTCTGTTTAGAAGTTTTACAGACAAAGCTTCATGGCAATGGCAGTGAATTTGATTATATATATAGCAGCTTGGAAACAGAGCTTAATTAGCCAAAATAGCCATTGCCTTTTATCTAGCATATAATTATATATATATGCTCTACCTCTTGTAGTCTTGTTTAATTTTACTATCCTATGACAAAGGTGATCTAATAAAGTATATTTTAATTTCCATTATTTTCTGTGGCCACATTTTTAAGAAAAAAAGTGTATGGTTGGACTAAAAAATTTGGTGCAAATATATATATAAATTTTATATAACGATTTCCCTTGAATTTTATAATTTTTTTTTAACTGATATAAATGAAAAATAAAATGATTATTTTTCTACATAAAAAATTTAAAATGGCATAAACTTCCAAATTCGAAATTTAAAAAAAAAAAAAGACTTACGATTCTCGTAGGAGTTAAAACGCAAAGACAATATTGCAGAGGGTCCAATCAATTTGTTTGGGCTTTCTCATAGAATCCAATAGATAGCCAAGTTATAGCATGAGAAAGCCCAAATTATGTTTGAGCCTATTTGTTAGACATAGCCCATATGTATTTTGGATGTTTCAAATTAATATTTACTACCAACAACTTTCCGTTGGTTCAAGTAGTTTGGTGCTTATTCTCTTTAAGTTAAATTTCGAGTTTGAGTCTTATAAATGAAAAATATTATTGAGAAAGTTTTATTCTTTTAATGGACTTATCAAATTCTAAAAAATTTAGCTTGTAAATATATCATAAAAATTTTTATATTTTGAACCCAATTTGGCAATCCAAAACACCGAAAGAAACCGACATAGTAAAAACCTATTACATAAAATTTAGTAAAGGGTAGATTAATTATTGTATACATGTGAGACACCATTTAAGTTCACATGACTTTCATTTATTGGAATCTTTTTTCTATCACATTTCTAAGTTAAAAGAAAAATGTAAAGTTACTAATGGAATACTATCACTATCACTGTCCCAAAATTTTGTTCCATGTGTAAAGTTAGACATTTTTATTTATAATTTAAGAAGTAGGGTAGGCGAACTAAATATGCGCGCTATCCATCTAGCATAAACACTAATATTTTTAGTTAAAAATGCATTTCAAGCATGGTAACTACATAAGTCTCTAAAGAATAAAGAAACTTTAAGTTCAACAAGATTACGCATACACATGATATCATATATATCATATATATATATATATATATATATATATATAACTCATGCAAGAAATGCAATCCTGCGGGTATAATTTCTTACAATTGTCCCAAAATTCAAAAACAAAAAGGAAAAAAAATTGCATAGTGTTGCTACATGTTTGACTTATGGCATAGTGTTATTTTGTGAGCACATGGCTTGGACACTTACCAAAAAAAGAAAAAATGAGAGAACACATGGAGTGAAAGTGGAAGAGAACTAAGAGAGAGAAAAAGGAACCCCATGCATGTCACATGTAAAAGCTTGGTAAAGTATATAAATAGAGAACTATATTTTCATGTTAGCGTGATCAATACACATGTATGATTGCATCCGAGTTATTAGCTCAACTAGTGAGTGCACGGTGCCTGAACTGTGAGGTCCTGGGTTCAAGTCTTACGAAATGTGAGTTTAGTTTATTTATTTGTTTGTTTGTATGTTAGTTTGGTATGTAGGTTACTTAAGGTAATTTCTTAATTTGGGATGGATTCTCATTTAGATATTTGGGCATACGGAGATTTATTCTTATTGTAATAAGATTTCACTTTTACCACTCAAATAAAAAAAAATACACATGTATGATCATACGTGCTTTTTTTTTTTGGCATGAGATAATAAATTAATAATCGGATGAGACCATAGCTACTATGGTGAAAAGTCTTCGCCTGATAATTTTCTCTAATATTATTGCCCTCAAAACAAGTCAAGTGTTTGCTCTACTGTTACCACTTGGCTGCATTTCATTAGATCAAAATTTTTATTTTATAATAAAATTTATTTATCAAATTCAAATCTAACCATTTTCTACCATTTCAATTCCTACTAATCATTTACTATTAATTTAACTAGTAAGCATTAATGCCTGACTCTTGAGATCATGGGTTTAAACTCCTCAGAAACATGGGTTTTGTTATTGTTTGTTTCTTTGGTGGGTAATTTTTTTTTGTTTTGGTATATTTATAAGTGAACTTTGTTTGAGCGTGGTTGATCCATAATGGGGGTAAAGCTCTCCCAATAATAATTTTATACGTTCACAAGATTCGAACCCGAAACCTTACTTAAGGGAAAGAATCAACCACTCGTTGGTATGAGTAATTTATTTAACATTTTCATTTTGTGGGTTGAATTCTCAATGGATGCTTAGGCATAAACTTATAATTGTATACCACCTATATTCCAAAATTATATAAACGAGATGCCGACCTCAATAAATTCTTTACACACACGGTATATATTAATTCTTTTCTTATTATACATTTATAGAATCCGAATTATTTACTCTCGATCCGGGGCATGTATCACTTTCAAGCTGTATTTTTTTAACATATGTATCCTTAAATTTTGGCCCAAACTTAATTTTAAAATATGTTCCCAAAAAAACCTTAATGTAAAATATCCCAAACATAAGGTTCCCGTGGCTAGCCACACCACAACATAGATGTGCTAAAGTCTTAGTCAACACCGAACGTATATCAAATCAATAATATGGTTTTAATCAATCTCTATATATAGGAGAGGATACAACATATCATGCCATAGCACTCAGATAACTTAAATTGAATCCTATATTTCCAGCTACTATAATATCATGGCTGATCTCCCACCACCTCGCGTTCTAATTGTCTCTAGAAGAACAGTTCGCAAGAACAAGTTTGTTGATTTCGTCGGTATATAGGTATCTTCTCTAGCTTTGAAATTTTCAATTCATAATTCCAATTTCCTTATGCTTTTTATGACATATAATATTGAATTTTGTGAACAGGTGAATATCACCTTGATATGATAGTCCAATTTGGAGCAGTTCCTGTAATAGTTCCACGAGTTTCGGGAGTCGATAACTTGTTGGAAAGCTTCGAGCCAATTCATGGAGTTCTTCTATGTGAAGGAGAGGACATTGATCCATCTCTCTACGAAGCTGAAACATCGACCCTTTCGTCCGAAGAGTTGGAAGAAATCAAGAAGATTCATGCTGGTGACACCGCCAATGACAAGGAAAAAGACTCCATTGAACTAAAACTTGTCAAGCTTTGCCTTGAAAGGAACATTCCATATTTGGGAATTTGCAGGGGATCCCAGATTCTGAATGTTGCATGTGGAGGTACCCTTTATCAAGATATAGGCAAAGAGTTGTCCCAGAAATTGCATCATCAAAGTGTTACTCATATGAACTATATGATGATTACAATGGACATCGGCATTCGATTAAATTGGTGGAAAATACCCCTTTGCAGAATTGGTTCAAGGATTCGATGAAGAAGAAAAACATGGAGATTTTCGTGAATAGTTATCATCATCAAGGAGTTAAGCAATTAGCCAGACGATTTGTTCCTATGGCTTTTGCACCTGATGGCTTGATTGAAGGATTTTATGATCCAGAAGCTTACAATCCTCACGAAGGCAAGTTTCTGATGGGTTTACAGTTTCATCCTGAGCGAATGCGAATTCCGAATTCTGATGAATTTGATTACCCTGGCTGTCCTACTGCTTATAAGGTAAATCATGAGATCATACGATATGATCATATGAGTAAAGTTGTGTTACTGACTTTTATGATTAATTGAAATCTTCAGGAATTTGTCAGAGCTGTTATTGCATATCAGAAGAAGGTCAACATTCAAGGAATTTCACAACTTTCACAGCTCAATCAAGATCAAATGGAGAAGAAGAGAAAGATAATTGCTCGAAGTTTCTCACTTGGTCCATCTAAAGAATTCACACTGTCACCTGATGGGGCCAAATTTCTTAAGGTACCCCCAAGAAAACATTAATTTGCAGTAAAAAAACTTGATATGTTTCAATGATTTCTGATTTTTTTTTTCCTAATTATTTGCAGTGTGAAATTTCGAATGGAACATTGAGTTTTGAAGAAGAGGTTTAGGCTAATGGAAATGGGTGCAACAGTGAGGAATTCATCTTCCTACTTAGATCAAATATTCATGAAATCAAGCAAGGGGAGAGTGAAAGAAGTTATAGCAAAAAAGATAATAGGAAACATGTCGACAGGACAGATTTTCAATCTCATGTCATTTTACCAAATGATGGGGCAACTCTGTTTAGAAGTTTTACAGGCAAAGCTTCATGGCAATTAATGGCATATTGGCATGCAGTAGTGAACTTATAAATTTTGATTATATAGCTGGAAAATAGAGCTTAATTAGCCATTAGCCATTAGTCATTGCCTTAGCATATATATGGATGGTCATATCCTCTGCTTCATGTGTAGTCTTGGACCTTGAAGTTCTGGGTTCAAGCTATATGTGGATTTTGTCCAACTAAATGTTGGTTTTTTTTTTGGGGGCCATAGGTTAGTTTTTTATTATGATAATAATTATGATGATAGTTTGTTGTTTGATTCCTCATTTGCATGTTTGGATATATATGAAATTTATCAATGATTGTAATGAGATCCGATAGAAGTGTATGGTTGGACTAAAATGATTGGTAATATTATCTATAGTTCATTAACCTTTCTCTAAAAAATTATTATTTGTTGTCCACAAAGGGACACCTCAGCTGTTAAAACTTGGGACTTCTTACGGGAGGTCCCGGGTTCAAATCCTGAGATGGGCGGGGTGGAATTATGGGAAATGAGAGGATTACCTCCTATTGTGTAGCTCATTTCAATATCACGTTCATAAGTAGAAAAAAAAAAGAATTGATTCACATTTAAAAAAAAAATTATTATTTGTTTGTGAATTAATATAAATGAATGTAATATAATGATTATTTTTCTAGACAGAATTTTCTAATGTTGTGGCAAAAAAAAAGATAGAATTTTCTAATGAGATGAATTAGTAGAAACTTGAAAAGTACCAAATCTGAAAAAAAGACCTACTCTCATATAAAACGCAAAGAAAATGCAGAGTCCAATCACTTAGCTTGGGCTTCCTCATGAAATCCAATAGAAAAAGCCCAAATTATAGTATGAGAATCTTAGTATGTTGAGCCTATTTATTAGACTTACACATAGAGAACAAGAAGGCTAGAACTCTGTCTTTACATTTTATGGAAAGGTCAAAGGAAGTTGTCTTAACTCTTAACTCAAATCTCTTTTTCCAATTGTTTTCTATTTATAGTAAAAGAATATTGTTAACTTCTTTTGGCATATTTAAGCATGGCAAATTATACAATACACTGTTAATGAAGTTTAGCAGATTACACAAGCGGGTCTTGAAGAGTGACACTGACATGTGTTCCCTAGGGGACTAGATTGAAATATTTAAAACTTAAATAATTCAAAAAATGGGCATGTGTCAACTTCACAACCCGCTTGTGGAGTCCAAAATTTACACTACCAGTGTATCATATAATCATCCTTTAAGCAATTCACCTTATATATATCCTGCTAAAAAAAAACAATTCACTTTATAAGTTTGTAGTCCTCAGACCTCAAGGGCACTGTCATTATTAATAGTTAAACCTTGAAACTTCTAAGAGAGATTTTAAATTTGAATATTGTGAATTGTGATGATCTACAAATTTCAGATATAATGCGATTCTGAATTAATCAAAACTCGTTTTAATTACCGAATAATACCAACTAATATCTTATCTAATACACACCGACATGATAAGAATAGCTAGCATAGATAATAATTATATTTCCTATACCGACCATTTCATGGCGTGCCATGCAAATTGTATTACTCCCCCGATATGTAAGCAGTTGGTTCTTGATTGGTTGTTTATATATTTTTATATAAAAAAAAATAATCCCAAACCATGCGAATGGAAACCATATCATTTAGTAGTTAGTACTATATATATATATATATATATATAATGCATTAAATAAATACACTGATAGTGTCAAATATATGATCAAATTTACACATAATTGAGACGTAAACTTGATTGATATTGAAATTATCTCTTTTATTTGTGAAAGAATAAAAATATTAAAAATATTGTATTTTTAAAAAAACATTGCAGTTTAATCACTTAAATTAAGAGTTAAGCACTTTACTTTTTCTTTTTTTTGGATACCTGCAGAGTTAAGAGAAGTGAGATGGATGGATGAACTCTTTGGCCTATGTGTGTTTAATGTTTATTTTAAAGTCCAAAACAAATGAACAATTTGACTTTGAATTTAGTTAATTAAAAAAAGGTGCTTGATCTCCTAGAAAACGATGGGAAAACTTTGGAAAATGGATAAGTGAAGAACGCAACGCACCAACCAGATTAAGCGGCAGGGCAATATCCTTGGCCACATCAGACGCTAATCCAAATACTACTCCCCCAAGTTAAAGCCTGACCTGTTCCCAGCTCAGCTAGCTTTGACCTGCCCAAGCCGTTGCCCGCCCTCAGATAAGCCCTTGCCCATTTTTCTTAATTGTTTTTTATTTTTAATCTCTTCTATTTTCACATGCAAATTTTGTTTTTAAATTATATCCATAACTATAACTATATGCTGCATTTGGAAGCTATATATTCTTCCTGCATATATGGCAACTTTAGTCAAACCCAAGGACTAACAAATAACAACAATTTTCTTTGCCAAACTAATATTCTTAGTTTACATTTGATTTGTAACAGGATATACATTATCCCATAAATTAAATAATACATATGATGATCTAATATTAGTGATAGTATAAACTTGACATATGTTATTTTCACCCAAAAAAAAAAATAAAACCTGACATATGCATCTCTCGTTTTAGAGCATTTTGACTTATGCATTGAAGAAATTATCGAATTGTGACTTCATTCATTTCATTTTAATTTGTGCTTGAATTGTATTCTTACACCATCACTTGTCTTCAATACAAGAAAGAATGTTAATTACGGTTCAAATTTTGTAATAAACTACGGCTTTTATTTATAATTTACATCTTTTTACCATTTGAGCTAATTGTCCAATTAATTAAATATATATATAGATAAGATTTGCCACTTTATAATTATAGAAAAAATAATATGTAGAGATGGAATATTATTTTGTACCTTGAGTCTCTCTTAAACTAGATGATTAATTAATGGAATAAGAGTGGTATATTATTCATTTGAAAGATGGCAAAGCGTGATTTGATTATTACTAACTACTAATTAAATTACTAGTAGTTAATAATTTAAATGATCAATTCCTAACCAGGACATTCATACCCCACAAATCTGTCTACCACTAAAACCATTTTGTACACTATTTTTCCAAATTAATACTAATATTTTTGGTTGGTGTGTCCAATCAAGAGTTTATCACCAAATTTTATTCTTTGACATGTAACCAAGTTTAGACATATTTGCAATGGAATCAAATATTAGGGGTAAGTCTTAATGATTGTAATCGTGAATCCTAACGATGCGATAATTTGATAAGTATTAGTGAGACATATGTAACATTGGTAACGGTCTTTTAAAAATTTGAGGGATGTAAAAACTAAAAAGCTCCAACCAAATTCCATTCCTTTTAAGTGATAATATGAAATTAAGAAGGTTTAAATAAATAAATTAGCACCCTTCAAAATCTTAGCCTAGATACATGCATGTTACTAACATACTATTAAAATAAAATAACAAAAGACATTTCCAATATAGACACCTTTATTTAATACAATATCTTTTTATATTGTTAAATCAAAGAAATTATTTAAACGTTCATTGGCGTCTACCAAACTTTCTATACATAGTAACATATCAAAAGGAAAAAGAAAAAAATATAGGGAAAAAATGCAAAATGAATTTCAATAAACAAAAAAATCGTGTCAAATAAACCTTAAGCATAGGAAATTTGGGTAGTACGCGGCGCCAGGACTCTGATGATCCACCTCTCTTTTTTCTCTGTCTCTCTCTCCAATTTTCCAGAATAAACCTACCCCTAGTATGCTTTTGATTAGTATTATTAAATTAAACCAAACCAAATCCATTTTCAGTTCCACTATCCCATCTTTCCTTCTCTTCCTATAAATACCTCTCAAAAGCCAGACAAGAAAGTTAACACAATCACCCTTCTTGATTTCACTTTCTCTCGAATCCTCTCTCTCTCGTGTGTGTTCCAAATCTTATTTATGGCTTCAAACAATGATCTTTCCGTGATTCTCCCTCGTGTTCTCATCGTCTCTAGACGTAGCGTTCGCAAGAACAAATTTGTAGATTTTGTTGGTACGTTTTTCTTTTCTTTTCTTTTTTTTCCCTGTTCTTGAATGGTGATAAATATTGATCTATTATTTTTTTTTGGGTTCTTTTGTTTTAATGGAGATTTGGGTTTTGAATTTTGTTTATTTTAGGTGAATACCATCTCGATCTTATAGTCAGTTATGGTGCAGTACCGGTTATTGTGCCAAGAGTTAATGGGGTTCATATGTTATTAGACAGTTTCGAGCCCATTCATGGCGTTCTTCTCTGTGAAGGGGAAGACATCGATCCATCTTTATATGAAGCAGAAAGCTCCGGCCTTTCCCCAGAAGAATTGGAAGAAATTAGGAGATTGCATGAGAGTGATACAGCCATTGATAAAGAGAAAGATTCAATTGAGTTAAGGCTTGCAAAACTTTGCCTGGAAAGGAACATCCCATATCTGGGGATTTGCAGAGGTTCCCAGGTTTTGAATGTTGCTTGTGGAGGTACCCTGTATCAAGATATTGGCAAAGAACTCTCAAGAAAATTGCCTGAGAATCAAAGGGTAGTGCATATGGATTATGATAATTATGATGGGCATAGGCATTTGGTTAAAGTTGTGGAGAATACTCCTTTGCAATGTTGGTTTAAGGATTCATTGGAAGATGGGAAAATGGAGATTTTGGTTAATAGTTATCACCATCAAGGTGTTAAGAGATTGGCTCAAAGATTTGTGCCAATGGCTTTTGCACCAGATGGTTTGATTGAAGGGTTTTATGATCCTGATGCTTATAATCCTGAAGAAGGGAAATTTATTATGGGACTTCAATTTCATCCTGAGAGAATGAGGCATCCTGATACTGATGAATTTGATTACCCTGGATGCCCTTCTGCTTATCATGTTATTATTATTACCCTTTGATTTCTTACATTTCATTGATTTGGTAATCTGATTGTTGAATTGGTTTTTGATTCTGGGATTTTGGTGGAAAATTATGCAGGAATTTGTGAAGGCAGTAATTGCTTATCAGAAGAAACTCAATAGTTCAACATCTGTGCCTAAGCCATTGAAGCTCAATCAAGAAATGGAGAACAAAAGAAGAATTATAGTCCGAAGCTTCTCACTTGCAAAGAATTTATACACTGCAGGAGGTGAAATGGCTACTATCAAAGAATCTGAACTCCAAGCTGGAGCAGAATTTCTTGAGGTATAATAAATTGACAATAAAACAGAGAACTATATATAGTTGAAAAAGCATATTTTCTTTTTCCATTTGTTCAGGCATAGATAGATATATACTGATATATGTAATGAATCTGTTACTTTTTGGTTGCAGTCAAATACAGCTCTTAGTGTGCAACAAGAGAACAGGTTGAAGCAGATGGGAGCAACAGTGAGAAATGGTGGAAATTACATGCAGAAATTGAAGCTAAATGAAGAAAGGGAGAGATTAGCAAGAAATGTGATGGGGAAAATGTCGGTTGAACAACTGTCTGATCTGATGTCATTCTACCACATGATGGGGCAGATTTGTTCAGAAGTTTTGGAAAGAAAATTGCATGGCATTGTTAGTGACATTAACAATTGACTGTATCTACACTTTGCCTCTGCATGATTTTGGGGGGTAACATGCTTTGCTGTCACTTAAAAGGGACATAAAGTTATGTTAAAGGCTCACAGGAAACCTGGGTCGAATTGTATGGATATGGATCCTTGTCTTGTCTTCTCTGTTTTTTTTGTCTTCTTTGTTTCCTTTCATGTGATATATATATCCAAATTGAAAAAAATGGCGCTAAGTTTACATACTTCAATTCATTTTTATGTTGGTAACAAATAACAATATCAATGGTGTACATTTATTACCGTAATTGTTCTTTATTTGCTGATTAGAACATTATTAATTATTAACATAATAACTACATAATAAGGCATAAAGACTGAAACTCTTAATGATAATTTAATATATATGACTTCCCCCTCTTGGCTTATGGTGTGAGGGTTTCAAAGGGTTATGTACTTATCTCACAATCAATATTCCTTTTAATTAGAACTTATTTATCTAATTAATTTACTAATCTCTAAGATCTATTGTTTGAACTCGATTATTTGTTTCTGGCCAAAAAAAAAGTCAGATTATTTGTTTATTTATAATGTAATGAATACTGTAAGCAAAAGCCGGAAGATTTCATAATTGACTCACCCAGTCTTAGAAACAAGTCACCATTTTCCCCACCAAAAAGAGTGCAAAAAGCAAAAAGAAAGATGAAATCAGGTGCACCATGCTCCACGAGTCCATGAACCACGTTTATAAAAGACAGAACGTACGAATGGATTCAAAAACCAATGAAATGGTTGGAGAGCTTGGCCATCCCTTAAGAATTTCAAGTAGGACCGCAGCGTTCAATGCACGTTGTATTCAACAATTATTGTCAAAGAATTTTCATAGAGCAGGAGGTCAAGGGGGAAACTTCACCATAACTTACTTATTATAGAAAGCAAAGCGCGTAAGAATTCAGATGGCCTGATTGTTTGCTTTAACTTTCTTCTATCCTGCTTTAGAATCGTCAATGGCTTAATTAACACCATGGCCCAATATAGATTATAGAAAAGGGATAAATTAACCTTTGGGTTTCCAATTTTTTACACTTGAATTTGTAATTTCAGCCACATTTAATCCTTTATTGGATGGAAGTTGATGGCTCCATTAAATTTATTTATAACTCCAGATTCTCCAATGGTTAGATGGAGTCGTATCAATTTTTGGCCAACAAAGAGCTAAATGTGGCTAAAGTTACAAATCCAAATGTGCAATTGAAAATATTAAAAGTTCAGAGGACAATTGTCCTTTCTTACAAGTTTAATAAAGGTGAAAATGTCTAATAAGCCAATTCTCAATATACTAATTTATTGTAGGCCTACTATACAAGACAAGAAGGCTCTCAAAGTTATATGAGAAGGACAATATGGCCCATTAACTTGTAATTTTATCAATTGAATTCCTTAATTTGCTGTTTGGGACAAAGTGACCCTTAATTGGATAGAGGACCAACGAATTTGTCAAAGTCCTTCCATGCAGCTTAGCAATTACAATACTTTTATGGCCTATGGACAAAAAGACTCCCAAACTTGCATAAGAAAGACAATTTGACCTCTCAACTTCTAATCTTGAAAATTTCACTTATAACAACTCAAGCTGACATGGAAGGACTCTTAATGGAGTCATTGGTCTTCCGTCCAATTAAAAGGGCCACTTTATCCCAAACATGCAAATTAAGGAGTTCAATTGACAAAATTAGAAGTTGAGGGGTCAAATTGTCCTTCTTTACAAATTCAAGGGTCCTTCTTGTCAATTGAACCCCTTAATTTGCTTGTTTGGGACAAAGTGGCCCTTTAATTGGACGGAAGACACCAACGACTCCATTAAAGTCCTTCCCTGTCAGCTTGAGCAATTAGTTACATGAAATTGAAATCTTCAAGATTAGAAGTTGAGATGTCCATAGGCCATTAAATTATTGTAATTGGTAAGCTGAAGTAAGTTTAGCCATATTTATAGCACTCTGTTGGATAGAAGTAGTTGATATGATATGACTCCATTAACCATTGGAGAATATGGAGTCAGAAATTTAATGGAGTCATCAACTTCCGTCAAATAAAGGACTAAATGTGGTCGAATTTACAAATTCATGTGAAAAAATTAGAAATTCAAAGGTTAATTTATCCATTTTTATTTTGGCAAAAAAAAATCCATTTTCAATAAGTTATTGGGCCAAAATGTTAATTAAGCCATTGACAATTTTAAAGAAGCATTGAGGAAAGTTAAAGGAAAAAATTAGGCCATATGAATTCTTACGCGCTTTGCTTTCTATAAATAAGTTAGGGGTGAAGTTTCCCGGCAAAATGTTCAATTTGGGGCCAAATGTTTACCGCGATGCTCGATTTGGAGTTAAACATTTTAATTCTAACAAAATGGGGCCAAACGTTTTCGAGACTGTTCAATTCGGGGCTTTTTCTAACGGAAATTGGAGAGTGCACATCACGCGCCGTTAACTCTCCGTTTAACCCCACTTTTATATTACGTGGCTTTTTTCTTTTATTTTTTCCTTTTCTTTTTCCTTCTTTTTCTTTTTCTTTTTCCTCTTTCTTTTCTTTTTTCTTTTTTTTTCTCTACTACTTCTTCTCCAACCCAAAAACCCAAATTGAAAATACTTTTAACAAACAAACACATTTTCTTCAATCTTCATAAGATTTATTTATAGGGCTTTACTTTTCATTACCGATGTTAAGTTGATCAATTTCTATTTTTATCTTTTTATTTTTTCGCCCCTACTCTTTTACTACTTTCAATTTTAAGGGTTAGCTAGGGTTTTTAATTTTTAGTTTGGAACAAAATTTGGGTGGAATCTATAGCTGACTAGCAACAACTTCTGCAATCATTATTCATTGGGCTTCTCTTTTCTTATCTTCTCACAGAAGTGGGTATTGTTAGGATTGAAAGTGATGGTGAATTGGTGATGATAACGACGGCGTTGATGATGATGAGGATATGACGATTGGGAAGGAGTGGAGTCTACGGAGCTGGATGAGGCTTTTAGCACGGCAACGACTTTTGTGGTAGCGACGGCAGCCAATGGGTTTCTGAGATTTCTCCTTGCTAATTTGTATTGACTTCAAATTTGTTTTGTTAGATTGAGACAAAAGATTCCTTTTTGGTCTGATGGGTATTATTTCAGATCTAAGAGGAGGATCAAGAACCCATGAAGAGTTGCCTTTAGCTGATGGATTGCCATCTTCTACACCTGTTTCTAGAAAAAAATGGTTCAATCTGATGCCTTTACTTGTGGCTTTGGATGTCATAGTTGAGATTGCGTTTCTGGGTCGTCATTTGAGATTGCGTCTCTGGGTCGTAGCTGAGATTGCGTTTTCGAATGCGAGGAGTGGATCGAGAGAGAAGATGCCGTGGTTTTTTTTTTGTTGGGCCATGGAGATGCCATGGTTTATTCGAGGGATTTTGTCAAGGATCCCATCTGAGTTTCTGGTGCTGAGCAGGTTCTTCATATTACTTTTTCTTCTTCATTTGTATATATTTTTTTCTGAGGATTAAATGATATTATGATTAAGGTCTTCTCTTTTGGTCTTTGCGATTGTGAATCTTGTAGAGTGATTTTACTTGAAAATGTGAATCTTGTAGAGTGATTTTCCAACAGAGAGCGACTCAATCTTCTTTTATTCTGCATTTTCCTCCTTGCAATGGGTTTCTGGGCAACTCAACATCAATAATATCTTTTGGTTAAAAAAGAAAAACGAAAGTTCTTGTTTAGCTCAATGTGAAGCATATTTTATCTGTGTTTAATTGTTTTGGATAATTTTGATGCTTGCTTGGTTGGCCAGATGATGTTGCTTGCTTAAAAGCTTGGTAGCCGAAGGAATTTTTTTTAAAAAAATTTTCCCAAAAAAATGTTTTCCCCTGAAATACACGTCATTTGCTCTTTTCGCCAGGTGTCAGTCCTTTTAGCCACTTGTCACTCTCACTCTCCCTTAATAGTGCGTGTTGTGCACTCTCCCATTTCCGTAAGAAAAAGCCTCGAATTGAGCAGCCTCGAAAATGATTGGCCCCATTTTATTACAATTGAAACATTTGGCCTCAAATCGAGCATCACGGCAAACGTTTGGTCTCAAATTGAGCATTTTGCCGAAGTTTCCCCATCGACCTAATCTATGAAAATTCTTTGAACATAAATTTGTTGAATAAACCGTGCATTGAACGATCCGGTCCTACTTGAAATTCTTAAGGGATGGCCAAGCTCCAACCATTTCATTGGTTTTTGAAGCCGTTCATCCATTATGGGGCTGCTTTTTCTTTCTTCCTTACTGTCTTTTTCCAACGTGGACTCGTGGAGCATGGTGCAAATTGTTTCATCTTTCTTTTCGCACTTTTTTGGTGGGAACATGGTGCTTGTTTTTAAGACTGGGTGAGTAAATTATGATATCTTTTCTCGTTAATTAGTCTTGCTTTCGCTTATAGTACACTCGTTACACCATAAACAAATAATCTGAGTTTAAACAGTGAACAAATTAATTTTTAAATTATAACTTAAACGATAATCCGTTATATTTAAGGGTAATTTTAACTTACCATTACACCAAATGGTAATCCCCTTTTTGTGACAGCAATTTCCCAATTTGCATGCTAACTAAAGTCTTGTAAGTCAACAGAGTATTGATCAAATTGTCTAAGTCTTCCTTTTGGTCACTTTCGTTGAAATTTAATTATTTTATTTTCCTACAGGACAGAGAGCCAATCCTTTAGTGTCTACACCTGCCCTGGTATTCTGTTGGAACAAATAACTGGTTCTTCTCTTCCTTCTTCTTTGTTCTTAATAAGCAACGAGTTATCCTGTTTTCCTACAAACCCCATCTCCATCTCTCCACAGAAAAGAAAATGAAGTCCAGCCGTTTCCCTTGCTCACATTTTTCACTTCAAATTTTGTCCGTCTCACATTTCATTAAATATCGTTGAAATTTAGTTATTTTATTTTCCTGTAGGACAGAGAGCCAATCCTTTCTAGTGTCTACACACCTGCCCTGGTATTCTGTTGGAACAAATAACCGGTTCTTCCTTCTTAATTAACGAGTTATCCAGTTTTCCTACTAACACATCTCTAATATCTCTCTCTCCACGGAAAAGAAAATGATGAAGTCCCGCCGTTTCCCTTGCTCACTCTTTTCACTTCAAATTTTGTTGGTCTCACATTTCATTATTGGGAATCCTCTGCCTTTGAGTAACCTTAACATGGACATGTACAAAATCTGCCACGATGCGAAGTTCGAATGTGGGGGCATCTCTATCGGGGACCCGTACCCTTTCTCAGGAAAAGGCATACCAGAAGGTTGCGGACGTCCTGATCTGCGGCTTTCTTGCCATGATGGTGCCGCCATGATAGAATTTAATCAGGGTTTAGGGCGCAGGTATGACGTGAAGGACATCAATCCTGACAACCGAACTCTCCGAATTGCGAGGCAGGACTTCAAGAATGATTTGTGTAACCCTGAACCGGAGGATTTAATCTTTGCTCCTACTGATCTCTTCAATGACAGCTTTCCTGGTTATGTCCATGTTACCCTGCTTTATGACTGCCCAGTTGGGAACGGGACATTTAAAAGCTTCAATTGCGATAAGGAAGGAGCCCATTACCACAATGTTTCGTTCGAAAGATTACTAGGAATGCCTCCTAGTCCTGGAGACTGTTCTGCTAGTGTTACTGTCCTACTTCAAATTCCCTTGCCTGGAAATGACTATCAATCGGTTCTCACAAGCTTAAATGAAGGAACCGTTGTACAATGGATGGATACACCAGAATGCCAGAAATGCAGGGAGACCCATGGAATATGTGGTTTCGAGTTATATCAAACAGTTTGCTACTGCAGAAATCATCAAGGATATTTTTCAGAATGCCCTCAAGGTATGGACTTGTAAATTTTCAAAGCACCAGTAGAAAGTTTTTTATTTTTATTTTAGTTACTTATAAAATCTAATTTATTATTGGGAGAAAAAATTCTAGTAAGCCTATTTTTGTAGGATAATTTCCTCCCAATATTGGGAGAAAAGTGTCATTTCATTAGCTTATAACTTAAATTAGTGTATAACTATATCGGCTTAATACCCAAATTAGCCCCTTAACTATCCATTTTGGGACAAATTGGCCCCTTAACTTTTTTTGGGACAAATTGACCCCTTAACTTTTAAAAACGAGACAAATTAGCCCTTTTCTGGCGGAGCGTTTAACGTCCGGAAGGTGAGGGCACGTCCGAATTCCGATTAAGGCGATTCTAGCGGCATTTGAAA